>QJNY01000032.1:0-275572 GCA_004155945.1 Monosporascus sp. mg162
ACTTGTTTGGAATAGGCACACAGGAGGTGGACGAGCGAGCCAACTCCTTACTGGGATGGATATTATCTTGTATGTCTAAGACGTATTTGGACATGAGGGCCCAATAACATCTCTTGTGTTTGCGACCGCACGTATAGACTCCTTGAGGTACACACCCAACGTACATGCCGTGGCCCCGTCCCTGTTTATTTGTTTGTTTTCGTCCGCTATACGCCCTTAGCGTGGGATATAGATTGTTGCGGTCTGGACGCGACCCTTAATGCGGCCCTTCGAAGGGAGCGTTGAAAAAAGGGAAGGCTGGTATTTTGTCCCATGCATGAAAAGCTCAGAACGTTGTCTGGCCACAGAGATTGGGCCGTGGTTGGCCGTACTCCATAATAAATTTTATTCTTGTTCCCACGCGAACCGGCCTGCAAAGGGCAAGGGACTATATGAGACCGGAGATCCCAAAGGGAGATCATCACCGCCGCGCCCATCGCAGATACCGATACCTTTCGAAGCGGGAGCGGGAAGGGGGCGTTGTGACCCAAAACGGACCGTAACGTACGAAGTAAGTAGGGGCACTCATGCTGGCATGTACGCATACACATACACACCGTCGTGACTCTTTTCAGATCATGGTCTAGAATAGATGATCTTGACAGCCAAGCCGCGTAATCTGCGTTCCCGCTTGCCGTCGACCCCAGTAGCCTCTAGGTGGACTCTATCTGTTACTTTACGTACTACCCCGCGAGATCGCACGTCGCCCTCCCAGCTTATCCAGTTAGAACCCCCCCAGTCGAAAGTGCACCCGCACCCTAAGTTATGTGCGTACACGTAGCCCCCTCAGGCGCATCATTAGAAGCGCCGGCGGGTCGCCCGACTACTATGAAGTAGGTCGGTGAGGAAGTCTTTCATTGGGGGTTTGGGGGGGGTGTTCAAATGGTGTGCCTGCCATCCTTGCACCTGCTTAGGGCGTTTATCCCTTAGCGGGCAAATTAACAACTAAGTCGCTAGCAAGTCCCGAGATCATGGAAGGTGCATGGTATGTAGGTCGAAGCGAACAGGGGGGCGAATTTTAATTTTGAACTTGTTAACAAGGGGGGCCCCGCTGGTCCTCTTCAGGAACACCCCTACCCTTACCCTACCACAGGCCCCGGACCACTACCCTCCCCTGGCGTTTCCTGTCCACATGTTAAGCGCCTGTCGGAATGGAGAGTCGCCAATCAGACCGCGTCGTCGCCTGTTCGTGTGGGTGTGTTGTGCAGCGAGGCCACACCCGCGTAGTTCGTTCGCCCGCTTATTGGTCCAGCACGCAAGCACTTAAGCGCCCGAAATCTTGAGGTGATTGGCGAGCGAGAAGGGGGCAGAAGAAGTCAGAACAGACGTTGATACCAGACCTTTTTCCTCGACCTACCCGCTCTGCCTATGTTGGCATTCCCTCTGTTCCCCACTGTTGGTTTTTCCCTTCATGAATATCGGCCAGCACGATATTAACCTTATTATGAGCCCGGCTTACGTGTGCAACAGCGCAGTGGGTTTAGCTTTGTGGTTCTGTGGGAAAACAGGCGTGCTTATCTGTGATCCGTATAGACGAAAACACGGACCTAGCGGTGAAATAGTACGGTAGTAGTGTAAAGCCGGACACGGGCGGGGGATGGCCGCTTCGAAGGCGGCCATCCACGTGCTTGTGCAAAGCAAAGCGCTTTACTGAGCCCGTGTAGATATCACAGTCACACTCAGGATCTCGGCGTCTTTTCTCAGAGGTCACGGATGCCGCCCAGGATTCCATATTCTATATAGTCTCTCGGATCCTTCGCGCCCCATGATGAGATAAGCCCGTTCCCTCTGCGTAGATATCGCAAAACCCCTGACGGTGCCGCGGACCCCGCCCAATAGGAACGGATTCCTCATTAATCCGAAGCGAGATGGTAAAGGGTACGGAACCCGCGAGGGACCCCAACCAACTAGGTAGGCGGGCGGAAGGGAAGTGTGATGAAGCCGCACTAGTTCAGGTTGCGCCTACCTCGCTAACCTACTTGTACGGTGGCGCCTCTCCCGGCGTGAGGACCGGAATAATGAACTATTACGTTTGTTCCCGCGCGAGTGAGCCACTTTGGGACCCTGCCCCATACGAGATGAGGCACGACCGGACGGGGAATGAGATCACGGTGTGATTGGTCACCGGCGAAACATGGTTCTGGGTATGTAGAATATTCTCCGAGAACACTTTTATGACGATTAGAAGCATTCGAAACGCATGCCTTGTTTGTTTCGAAACATGCCTGCCAGGGGCTGTCATGCAGGAGATGCCTCCGACCAGTCTGACGGCTCTATTGGGGTTGCAAGACTGGTCAACTCTGTATGCCAACTGCTCCAACCCTAAATTCTACTTTGCAATCAGACACCAGGATGCTGGGTCCGTTCCAAAAATAACTCTTCAAGCGGCGGCTACGTTGCCCGTATGGTCGGTTGTGTGGACTTCATTCCTTAGCCTGCTTGCCTTCATACCAGTCTTGAATTCCCTGCGACAGGGTGCGGAGCAGGTAAGGTAGAAAGGATAGGGGATCTACTTTCGTTATCAACACGCCTTCCGCCTTATGCTATTCATAGAGGAGACATCTATTTACAGTACCTGGTTCTGTTTTATATAGTGCGTCTCACACTTTTGAAATTACCAAATATATCATGGGTCGGCATCCTCGGGTTTCCAAAACACTGTCGATGCTATTTAAAGAAAAGTCGTTCTTACGGTGAGCCCGTTTTTGTGATCCCATAAGCCTTCAGGGATTGATCAGTCAAGCCGTGTCGCATGCTAAACACACATATAGTACAATATAACACGTGTTGTCATGTGTGACTTCTTCCCCCCCTTTTGGGCACCTATCGATCTTCTTCTGCCGTGTGTCAATGTACTCATCGACAGGGACCTCTCCCAAACACGGCAATGGAATGGGTGTAGAATGGGATCTCTCTTTCAGTCTAGGGCACGCACTTTCACCTATTTGCTGAGAAGCTCGCCGGACTGTGCGGTCCGTGCCGTCACGATGATTTTGCTTTGAGAGTTACTGGCTAGGCGCCACTGGCGTCGTTCCTGTCTTCCCATGATCCGAGGGATTTTCAAGGACTATGCTAGCTAGGACAGTTGCCAGAGAATCTAACGTTCCTAGATAGTACTGTGTTTACCAGACTAAGGTTAGTCCAGTGGCTGCCTCCCAGGTAGGTTTGGGAACATGTTAAGAACCAGATAGTAGTCATTGCTACATGGCTATTCACCACGTAGGTCCCTGGGGTATATAGGGAGATGTGCTGTTTGCGAGCTATGCGCCGGAGAATGCCGGTCGTCCACCTAGCCCTTGAATTGTTCGTTATAGCTCTACGATGTACGAGAGCCAAGCCAAGAAGGTTGTCCCCGACGCTCTCCATCTCGTAGTTTCTCTTATGTGCCCAGGTTCTCACAGGGGAGCGATCGCTTGAACGTTTTGGAATACCCCGAGCGTATCTACGTGTCCAGTACTCGATCACGGCCCCCGAATCGCGATGATGCCACCGGACGTCCTCCCCAAGGGACGAAAGGGGCAACTTCATGTCGTAGCAGCCGTAGAGGTAAAAGCTGGGGACGGTTTGGGAGTTGCTCAGTCGACGAGCTTGTCCGCCACGCGTAATTGGGCGGGCCGATATCGCGGACATGGATGCCTAGGCGCTGGTACGTTTTGATATCCTTCATCATCCCGGAGAAGACCTTGTCCGAATTTGTGCACGAAGAATTCGGCCAGACTGTGTAGTGATTGTCCGTCAACATAGTCTTTCACGGTTGCCATGATGGGCATCCCTTGGAGTATAAAATCGCGGTACCACCGTAATAGGCCCACATCCTGCAAGTCTTTCTCTTGCTCCTTAGTAAGCGTAAGGCAACTGTGACATGGAATAGCGGATAATCCCTCCGTAGCTCCTCCAAGACGCGATATTCCTTGCACTCGTTCATAAAGGGGCCGAGATACTTCATGATCTCGGTAGTTGGAACAACGGTGCCCCACTCCTTCCCGGTTTCTGCGGCCACTTGAGCCAGGTGCTATTGTCCGAAGAAAGCTTTCCCTCCATGACATCTAGGGCACTCTAACAACCCCTGGAGCGGCGCTGTCTCACAAGATACCAAAGATAGCTCGGTCTTGTGCCATTGCCTGCAATTCGAGATCTTCTTGATCAAGGTGCTTGGGCGGCGGGCTTGTGTGGGAAGGATTCTCAAGATCAGTTGACATGAGCTCCTGTAAATGGCTAAGGTGATACCCTTTCAACAAGAAGTTGTCGACATAGACTCATATGAAAGGTCCAGGTAGTCAAATTCAGAAAACAGTGACCTATTAAACTTTCATGTGCTCTTGATTTAATGCTTTGTGAATATTGGAAGAATCCGACGCTCTCCGAGAAGCAAGTATGGCGGAGTCTGCCAACTGTATCCTCCCTTTCAAGTTTTGGCGGGCCGAGGGGACGGCCTGGTAAAAAGTGTTTCCATTTTGCCCGGTTATTCCAAGTCCCGGATATCGGCCAATAAAATAATCAGAAATGTAAGTTCCCTATATCCCGTGTCCAGGACCTGTTACATGTTAACCAGATCTCTGGGTCGTAATGGGTATTGGAAGTTGGAATCCCGGGATACCGATACCTATTCTTGATTATCACATGCAAACCCTCGGGGGCTCAAGGGAATTATTAGTGTCCACTTGGGGGGGAGCCACAGACAGCAAGTGCGTCATAGCGCCCCCCTGGAATCGCCGCGGGGTGCCCTGGAGAACGGTTGGATAGCAGGCCGAGCTTGTGTACTGTAATTAGTGGGCCCCCATCATTCCCCATCCCCCATTCCCCGATTCCCATGCACGCGCTCTCCATCCGGCTAGAGATTCTGCTGAGAGCCGAGGAGCGCATGCGGAATGCCGACGCTCCATCCGGAATGCGCGACTTCGCCGAACACCTGCCCTTAAGTACATTTTCGACAGTGCCCTTCAATTGAGAGATCGCAAGCAGAATCCGGATTTCCGATGAGACGGTAGCCGACCGAAGCGCTACGAACCTCCATAAGCGCTACGAACCTCCATAAGCGCAAACCGAACCTTCGCCCCAGCCGGAAACGTCATCCACTCCAGCGCTGCCAGATTAGCCGAGGTACCATGTCGTCGTCCGCAATAGAGAGCCTGAAGGTGCGTTTTGTTACGTGTACCCCCCTACCCGCGCCGGGGCTTTTCATACACGAAGCAGAATAAAAAGCCCCAGTCTCCGTCGCCTCGTACTCCGGCTTGACCGACTGACCGACGATGAAGGCGGCGCTCGCGCCCCTGCAAGCCTCGATCGAGCGCGTGATCCTGGACCCAGCGTACCGCGACGCGCTGGCGGTTGTCAAGGGGGCGCGCAACGGCGCCGTGTACGGGGCTAAGGTGCGGTTCCCGCACGCGCTCGTCATGGTGTTCCTGTTCCGGGCCGGCACGGTGCGGCAGAAGGCCGCGCTCGTGTGGCGCGCCACGCGCACGCACGCCCGCAACCTCGCCGCCTTCGCCGCCATCTACAAGGGGACGTGCTACCTGCTCAAGCACTACGGCTCTACGCCGGGCAAGGAGGGTGAGTGGTTCAGCGTTCTGGTTCTTCGCATCCGACCGTGTAGAATAGCGGGGTGAGGTGGTAGCAAATGCGGGAGAGTGGACGCGGGGAACGATAAAAGGAAAGCGAGAGAGAAAGAGAGCATTAGCTGACGATCCCCGTACAAAAAAACAATAGGCCCCTACGACAACTTCCTCGCGGGCCTGCTGGGCGGGTACCTCGTGTTCGGGCAGCGGTCGCGGCGCAGCGGCAAGGTACCCTCGGTGAACCAGCAGATCGTCATCTACGTGTTCGCGCGGGTGGTGCTGGCACTGGCGCGGCTGGCGGTGAAGCCGGGGGGCCACGGGCTTCCATTGATATCGGACGAGGGGGTGTCGGCGCGCATCAGCCGCCACTCCTGGCCCGTGTTCGCGTCGCTGTCCTGGGCCCTCGTCATGCACCTCTTCCGTTACCACCCCGAGGAACTGCAGCCCAGCCTGCGCGGCAGCATGACCTACATCTACCAGCAGTCGGACCACTGGGACTCGCTGCGCAACTTCGTCTGGCATAACAAGTGAGCGAGCGAGTGGATGGGGTTCGGGGGTCTGAACATGAGAGAAGGAGGGGGGGTGGGAGGGGGGAGAGAGAGAGAGAAAGGGGGGGGGGGAGTGATCTCGATATATGAGGGACAACCGACATAGATAACTGTCATTGCTGAGTAGGGCTGCTGGGACCAAACCATCATAGGCGTTCCGGGGTTGGGAATGAATCCACTTCTCGTGTACATACGGTCTGTTATATACCTTGGATTGCATCGGGATGTTTAATACACTGGTTAGCATTTTCGCGGCAGCGGGCACATAATACCGGCACAATAGACTAACTCAGGAATACTTCTACTACTCGCAGGTTGCGTCTCCGACGCCGGGGTATATTTAGACATCAATCAAACAATGCTTTTGTCTAGCGGACCCGTATGGCACAGAACCCCACCCCTTTTCCCTCTTACCAAAAACATCCCGTTTAAAAGCACTTCTTCCAACCCCAGTTAGAGGTGTTTCCAACCGTTCGACCACATGATCTGCATCTCGTTGATAAGACACGCATAACCGGGCTCGTACCGCGGAAACTCCCCACTAGGGGTCTCCGCCTGCCACTGCTCCAGCCTCTTCTGCACGGTGCGCGCCTCGAGGGAGGACTGGAAACCGGCGAGCCAGCCGTTGAAGCGATTGGCCCAGGCGCCCACGACGGTCCAGAAGGCGCTGGGGAAGCGGTCCGTGCGGACGACGGCGTAGGCGGCGACGTCGTAGCCGACGCGGACGTTGGGGTTCAGCCACACGCCCTTGGCGGGCGCCAGATAGTTGTCGGCGTGGATGAGGCAGCACTCGGACGCCTCGAGGTGGAGGTCCGCGAGGCTGTCGTCGACGCCGCGGAACTGCAGCGGCGGGTCCGCGTAGAACGGCGCTGCGTCGAACACCACGACCCCGTTCCAGCACGACGTTACCTGGATAGGCTCGTTGCGCAGAGCCGACGCCCGCGAGCTCGGCGACTGAAACCAGGGCCAGTGGGGGGAGGCCGTCTTAAGGCCTATGTCGTCCCGCAGGGCAAAGGTGTCGTAGTAGAGCGGCGGGCTCTTATAGTCCATGGCGCAAGCCGCCGCATAATCGCCGTTCCGGGTATTGAAGAGAGTGACAATGTCCTCGGTCTGAACCGCTCACTGTCAGTAGCTGCTATGCATAGATTTAGCGTGAATCATAGGAGGGTGATCATACATCGAATACGACGTCGTTCAACCAGAGAACCTTGTCGAAGTGCTTGCCCTCGGCTTTCAGCTGCCCCAGCGGCGCCATGGCCTGGTTGCGAACTCGGGAAAGGTATGGGATACGGCGCAGCTCGTATTGGCTCTCGGCCTTGTTCCAAATCCACCCGGGCTCCCGAGGACCATCTGGCGGCGGCCGCGCCGCGATCTCGTCCAGCTGCTCCCACACCGTCATTCCCAGGCTGACTGTGTTCGACACATGTCTCTCGTCGAGCGCCGCCTTCAAGTCCATCAGGGCGTCTTTCGTGCCGTCCTGCGAGCCCGACTCGACGGCCGAGAAGTGAACATTTTCAGTGCCCAGGTGCTCGACGATATCTAGCACCGCGTCGTTCCACGCCTCCCTCTGTATGGGCTCCGTGTTACGGTGCACTGAAGCTATGAAGACGGTGGTGTTGCCCGCGGGGGACGCGGGAGATCGACGATCAGCGCGCGGCTTGGTTCGGTGGGTGTGCGGACGGCTGCGGACGAGACGGATCGCGTCGATGAAGAAGATGACGCCCAGGACGAGGAGCACTGGGCGCAGGTAGGTGCGCCTGAAGCGGCGATAGCTGATGAGCATCTAGATAGCCGGGGAGAGTAATTTACATACAAAGGAACAAGGCAATGGGTGGAAGGGTATATAAGCAATTGCGGTTAGGTCATGGTCAAGCGGCGACTCAAGAGTCTCGTCCTTCACGTACGACTCGGCGCCAAAGATTAAGATACCTCTTAAATAGCTAAAGGGAAGTGTATATAAGGATGAACAAACGAGCGAGCGAGAGAGCATAAAGCTACGGAATCTCTTCAAGAATCCAACGGGGCATTGGAGACATTGTCAGTCGAGGAGAAATGAGAAGCTTCCAACTTTGCTTGGCGACTGCTATGAAGTTATGATTACTTACGTATGTGTATGTGCATGGGTCTAGTGTACATGCACGTACTGTAAGGTGCGAATAATAACGAAACCTAGAAAGGCATTGTTAGGGTATTGGCTTCCTTGGAGTAATTACATAGTAATTGCAGCCCAAAGGGGGCTCCGGCTGGATTCTAAAATAACTCGGGGGCCGGGGTGTTCTTAAGTAGCCAGGGGCCCACCTCCATGCTGGATCCAAATCCCGGATGCATCCTATGGAGAACGACGCCGTTCAACCGGAACATCAGCATCGTTGAAGGGTTTCAACCCGGATTTTTCATAACAGCATCAACCAACCTTTCCATTCCGGACCCTGGTTGGAATCGACGGCAGTGGCGGGTATAACTGCATCATGGTACATATGCCGGTTCCTACACAAGCTGAGGTTTACCTAGGCGTGTCGGCGTGTGGTCCGACTCGCTGGGGTCCAAGTTCCACAATCCCCCAGGTACACTGCATGCCTAGACGTACATGTGCACAGTTAAATCAGTGAAGCGGCTTCGGTAACTTTTATCAGGTCGTCTCCTTTCGGAAAGTTGCTCGCATATAAATCCCCAAAATAGACGAGCTAGAAGCAAGGAGCGAACTCGAAAGCCGACTGCATACGTACATGTATCCGCTACATATCCTTGTATGCATCTCGGCGTCTTCCGGCTTAACGTGTTCAAGCTACCTGAATACCTAACCAACCTAAGGGGGCTGAACAGCCCACCGCCAGTGGTAAGCAACATGATGTTGTGCAAGGTCGAATTCGAGCTCGGGTTCGAGGTGCATTTAATTGAGATCTTTTGTATCTTCAGGTATTAAATAAACGAACTTTTAGTAGCAACACCTGAAGCGGCCGCCTGCAGTTGAGTTCTCTTCGCAAAATGGCCTCCAAGCACGCCCTCCCCACCGCAGCGGAGGAGGGGTTCAAGAACGCCGCCGCGTACGACGCGCACCGCCCTTCGTACCCACCGGAGGCCGTCGACGCCTTCCTGTCCGCACTGAAAGTTGCCGACTACCCCGAGTCCAAGATCGTCGAGGTCGCCTCGGGCACCGGCAAATTTACGGAGTTGCTGGCGAGGCGGCCCGAGAGGTTCCTCCTAAAGACGGTGGAGCCGCATGACGGCAGTAAGCAGTTTCTGGAGTTATATCTTTCCCCTTACTAATTCCGGGTGTTGCAGTGCGGGGAAAGCTGGTTGAGAAGGATCTCCCCGGCGTCGAGGTGCTCGCGGGCAAGGCAGAGAAGATGCCGGTTGATGACGAGTGGGGAGATGCGTGCATCGCGGCTCAGGTAAGTTAGCGACTGCCCCGTCTCTTCGAATTTCTAGGGTGTGATGATGATGATGATGATGATGGCTAAATTCACACAGTCCTTCCATTGGTAATTCACCTTTTGCCTGGACGTTATTTGCCCCTTTCCCCCTCTCTATTAACGCATAGGAAGGTTTGCTACTCCAGAGGCATTAACCGAGATCGAGCGGGTTCTCAGGCCGGGCGCCGTATTTGGCATGATATGGAATATCGAAGACTGTAAGAACTGGCGAGAAAGACAACAAGCAGTAGTGCTCGTGCTCTAACAGGTCCGACAGATAACAAGCCGGCCTCGTGGGTTGCCACTACGAAATGGGAGCAGAAGCTGAATGAGTTCATCACTTCTTTTAAGGACGGCAACCCTCGTTTCCGAGATGAGGTATGGCCTCTTCCCTCCTGGTAGGAACTAATATAGACGCTGACTTGTACAGTCATGGAAGGACGTTTTCGCGGACAACTTACCGTACACTCCTTTCCAGGTGATCAAGAATACCATCACCGACCATCTCCCCAGATTCAGTCTGCCGCTGGGCGAGGGCAAGGTAAGGTGGACAGTCTGGCTCAGTCAGGATGCGCTGTGGTCGCGTCTTCAGACTCTGAGCCAGATCGCCGTGCTCAAAGGGGCCGAGTTAGAGAATGCGAAGAAGACTGTGGAAGATGCGCTGAACGGGGATGATGTCGAGAGGAACGAAAAGGGCGAAATTGCGGTCCATGGTGTCACGTATTATGCATGGGCGGATAGATTATAGTCTCGATGGTCAGAAGAGGTGGTTAGATGTTGACATAGTCTGCTGCCAGTCGTGGAAAGCTCGCTTAGGAGCATGTGTGCTATAGAGAAGCCGCATCTGTGTGTCATATATGAGCATATAGACATCTCATAGACCATATTGAGTCCCTGTTACAAGAACCGGTGCAGTTTTAGAGACGCCAGTCTCAAGAGCAATAGGCGACTGAAATGCATGAAAGCGCTTAGAAAAGCCCCTGTCACAATTCAGTGATAGTCTGACCTTCCAAAAGAAGCTTTATTGACCGGCAGATTCTCTAGATACGGCGGCTTAACAACAGAGCAGGAATCACAGGTATAGGTTATTCCATGTTGTTATCATCGCGGAGCTGGTGCAGGGCTGGTGGCGTGTGACCTGGAGCGCACACAGCCTCACACCTCTTGGGCCATCTCACCTAGACGCCTCCAGCTTCTTAGAGTCCAATTAGCACGTCTATCATAATCATGATGCAGATTCCTGGGAAACCAGTTTCCTCAGGAATCAGCTGAGATGTACATAACTGCAATGTGTGTCAGCGAGGCGGTTAATCTTGTAAATAAACAGTAGCCCGACTGACCGTTGTTGCCTCGCACGAAGGCATCCCCATACGTCCTCCGTTTGACACCATTCACGAATTCCTCGGTCTTCTCCAGCGCGATGTTCATGTATCCGTCAACTGACTGAAGTTCGCCTGTGACAGTAGGTAAGTTGGCGTTTGGATAATGGCGGCCTCCATCTGGGTCCTCGTCTGCACTTGCCTTTGTAGACAACACCCGAGTTTAGCTTCACCGTGACTGGATTGCCGATAATTTCACTCAGGAAGCCCGAGGGATCCCTTCCTTCGCCTTGTGCAGCAGCTACGTTGCCGTTCTCCATGGTCGTTGTTGTTATGAGGTACAGAATTCTAAGACTGACGAGGAAGCCGTTTCGATTAAGAAGGCTTATAATATATCGTCAGGTAGTTTTTGGTTCGATATTCAGAAAATGCTATTAGAGAGAGGTACAAGAACTAACTTAAGCCCCACTTGTATAGCTACGGTATGTATAGGTTCAGGACCCACAGGAACGACTTCAAAATAGATCGGTGGGGTCCGCGTCGCGCTTGCCGAACGATCTCGACTTATGCGCATCGCGTTTAGAGCTGAAGTACCCGGCTTGACCACATCGGTTTAACCTTCCCAATATTTATCTTCGTCAATATCACCAGAACCTTCATCGTTTCCGCTTTTTCCCGCTTGCAATGTCCAATACCAAAACGCAGAAGCAGTGACAGCAGCTGAATTTTTGGGTCCACTTCTCATAGAGGCGTATCTGACTCCCTGCGCCGCGGAACCGCATCAAACTCACCGGCGCGATATTACCTTTTCGCATCTCCGCAATGGAAGATCCACAGCCGCCTTCGACACAACCTAAGAGGAAACTCCTGTTTAAGCGCACAATCCCGCGGAAGCTAGCCGAGAAACCCAAAGACGATAACGACGATGGTCTAGCATTGTTCAGCCGCTCCAAGGAGTTCTTCCCGGACGTCATCAAAGACCAGCAGAGGGAGGCTGCGGAGAAGGCAGAAAAGGAGCGCCGGAAGAAACTAGAGCGCGCTCGGAAAGAGAAAGAAGAAGCATTGAAACTGCAACATCAGTTTCATCGCGGTAAGGACGAAGAAGACGACGAGACGGCTTCCGCGAAAAAGCGCCATCGCATATATCTTTCGGATGACGAAAGCGACGATGTCTTCACCACCAGACCCCAGAAGTCACGGAAATCTTCAAGCGCTAGCCCGAAATCTCCGAGCACCAAGCGCGATAGTCTCAGCCGACACCACACCAGGACGCTGAGAAGCACGCGTGGCTCGCGGGCTTCACGTTCCACCGACCCCAACACTGCCGTAATTAGTCTAGATTCTAGCGACGAGGATATGAAACATGCGACGTCGTTGAATAAGCGCTCTCCGTCAGTCCGCAAGCCTTCCCCTGCGAAACCACAAGATTCGCTCGAAGAGAGCGATCTCGAACTGGAGAGCGGGCCCCAGGCCGGCGGAGACGGAAATGCCGATTTCGATTGTTACATCCAGGGCGCACTTGAACGAGCTGAAAAACGCAAACGCGAGCGCCTCGAGCGCGAAGCCGCGGAGGGTGCCGGCGGCAAGGACACGGGAGGGCCGGAGCCGGTCGTGCAGATTCTGATCTCATCGGCGCTCGACGGCATCGAGCCCATAGCGTTCAAGCGCAAGCTCTTCCAGCCGCTGGCGGTCGTGCACAGGACGTGGGTGCAGATGCAGCTAAATAAGCAGGCGCCCGTGCCACTGGCCGTCCTGCAAGGCATGTTCTTCACGTGGCGGGGCGACAAGGTGTACGGCAGCGCGACGCTGGCGGCTCTGGGCATCCAGCCGTCGCCCACCGACGGCTCGCTATACCCCGCCTGGGAGCGCGATCCGCCTGCGGGTTATTTGGGCCGCGATAAGGTGCTCTTTGAGGCGTGGACACCGGAGCTATACGAGGAGTTCCTGCGCGATAGGGAGCTGGAGCGCATGCGCGCGCGCGGCGAGTGGCTCCCGGAGGACCACCCCGACGGCGAGGCTGGCGGTGACGGCAAGGGCAGCGAGGAGCCCGACCAGGAAGAGACCAAGATCAGGCTCAGTCTTAAGGCGCGCGACATGGACCCGGAGAACGTAAAGGTCAGGCCTAGCACCACCATTTCCATGCTGTCCATCGTCTTCAAGCGCCTGAAGCGGCTGCCTGCCGATAAGGATGTCGAGCTGCGCTGGGATGGGGAGGTGCTGGACCCTAACACGACGGTTGAGGACGCCGATATCGAGGACATGGACTCTATCGAGGTCTATGTCAAGTGAGTGCTGAATCGCGCTTGGGGAAGGAATATGCGCTGGTCACTCCTTTATAGAGAAGAGTCTTGGCACATCAGGGGTATAGCAGGAAGGCAAAAAGGAGTCGGCGTTTATTGTTTGACGGATATTGGCCAGCACGCGAATGTTGTCTATCGTTATATAGCTTCATGATGATACCCCCTTGCTCTAATCGTAGAGGACTCTTTTCTCTCGAGAAACCCCATCATATCCCTGTCTTCAGAGAAACACAAAACAGCCCTTGACTCCTGAAACCCCCTGAACTCCGTTCCATGTCCATGCTGAAAAAATGCGCTGTCCCTGTTCCTCAGGCTAGCAAAAAACTTTTCTAGAACCTCTCCTTCATCCGCGAGGATACTGTCCGGAGGTTGTTGTAGACCTTGCCGGGTGGCTTGCCCAAAATCAAGCTGGAAACACATTAGCTTAGCTGCTCATGGCTATGACCCCTATTCAAGTAGTCGACTTACCTAACGATCGACTCGCGAGCTATGTGGATGTTTTGGAAGCCTTTATCAACGAAGTCAGTATAAACCAAACCGGAGTCGTTTTTTCCTCAAAGGGCCTTACCTCCAAGGATATGGATCTTGCTATCCGCAAGCACCACTCTTGTTCTTGATGCGTTCCTATTCAAAATATCAACACAGTCCCCAGAAGTTCCCATTCATACGGGAACCATAGCTGAGGGAAACCCACTCTATCGCGAACTTGGTTTTGCCGTCCTTTCCTGCGATACGTCCAATAGCACGCGCAAGATGGTCTCCGTTGAGAGTCTTGACGTCCTTCACTTCAAAGGTTTCTATGTATAGGTCGTCAAGCCGCAAAAGCGCCACAGCGTCATCGACGTCAAAACTATGACCCTAAGTCAGTACGATTTCCTGGTCGGAAATTGAAGCTATAGAACAGCCGTTCAGGCAGGTGGCGACGTCCGGATGGGGAGAGGTGCTGGGGCTTTCTCACCCTAGTGCGAAGGCTCGCACGAACTACGACAGAAGCGTTAGCCAGCAGGTTCCCAAGGCGACATCTCGATATTCCCCCTCCTACCCAAGGGAAAGGAAAGGAGAAGGATGACAGAAGTTCCCGAACTTACATCCTCGCCCTTCTGTATGGCGCCGTCGTCGGTCGTGTGGCGCGACGTGCGCAGCTCGACACGCTTGTGCTTGGGGTTCATGCGCACCTGCAGCTTCAGGTGCTCGATGAGGGGGGTGTAGATCTTGGGCCAGGCGGCCTTCAGCGGCGTCATGCGGTGCGGCGGGATCGGCACCTTGCGAGTCTGGACATGGACGGCGGTCTCGCCACTGGCGGCCGGCGCGAACCGCGGCTTCGACTCCTCGTCGATGTCCATGTCCGCGTCTGCGCCCGAGGAGCCCGCGGCGGCGGTGGCGATGGGCTGGAGGACGGCGCCCGCGTCGGCCGGCAGGGCGTCCATACCCTCGAGGGCGAAGCCTTCGTCCTCTGCTTCTTGGTCTGGGATGGCCGGCGCGGGGACGTCCTCGACCGCCGGCTGCTTCAGCGGCGCTGTGGGTGCTGGCATGGTGATATGCTGTGGATGATTCTCCCTCGGGCTAGTATGGGTCGAGTAGGTCGCAAGTTCGCGGGGGGGAAGTCGTGATGGTTTCTGGCGGAGGACGGAGTATCCGAATGTGCAATAGTTATCTACTTAGTACTAAAAAATTGGAGGGCGGTGGGCTGTCTCGAGGGTCTTGCCGATAAGGATAAGCAAGGTTATTATTACCGGGAAACCGGAAAACACGGCCTGTGGGGACTTGGTGATAACGATTACAAGCGATAAGGAGGTTAGCGATAGCGGGGTTCCAAGGCGAACCGCTGTAAGACACTGGACACACACAAGGGTCTGGAGTTACGGTTACGGCCTTTAGCGCATCATGGGGCGTTAATGACGAAATTTTCTTTTACATATTGTAGTCTAACCCCAGAAGCTTTTACTTACAATCTTGGTAAGAAGAACTGGGGTCCCGAATCCGTGTGTCTTCCCCTCATGTCGATTTGATTTCTGTTTTTTTGAACGTCTTGCGCACTGTGAGCTGTGCATAGGTGTGATAGATAGCTCTTTAGTATATTACACTGGGACTGGGTTCTTTCGGTTGTCGACCCTCCACCGTCCTGCAGAAGTCATGGCACAATGAGTTTGCGCAATGCCTTCAGCAGCACCAAGAGCTAGGCCGATCCTCCTGGGGCCTGGGCGTCATGCCTGGCGATCGCTTTACGAGCAGATCAACAACTCTTTTGCGTCGGGGATACCGTCAAAACACAGCCCGATAAATAGGTTTAGGCCCAACCAAACCTTATCCTTTTCCTCGGCCGCGAAAGCTCGAGCTTCGAGACCTTCATTATGGTCGCTCTTACGATCGCCCAGAGCTTACAATAACAATGTCCGCCGGAGCTTCACCTCTGGTGGACTGCTACTCGTGGGGTTCACCCCTACCTCCCCAGCGACCAACACGGTGATCGCGACGTGTTCCGCTGCTGCGGATTCCGCCATATTAGGGAGCCCAGGACAGTCGGCCAACATTAGCAAGCTGGCGAGACAAGCATGGCAAAGAAGCGTCCATACTGCCCGGCCAACCCGAGGCCGGACCCGGGGTCGCACTCCGCGAGTTCCGCGACGGACTAAGTCTTCCAAGTCGAGCGTCGACAATGGGAAGCCGGCCGCCGCGCAGAAGAAACGTGATAGTCCGCAGCAGCCTATAGAGGGTTCTTCCAAGCCCAAAGTCAAACCGCCGGAACCTACCTCGATGTCCAAGTATTTCCATCTCCCCAACATACCGCATCTGCCCCACCGACCAACCAAGGAGGAATTTCTGGCCGCGGCAAATGGCTTCTGGCAGCGCTTGAGGGTTCGCTTCAAGTGGTTTTCTATCAGGAGTATGCGACCTTGGAACGCCGACGAATGGGGAGCATTCGTTTCGTGGTTCCTGTTCGGTCATTTGGTCTGGATTTTGGTGGGGACAACGACCTTCTTTTCGCTCATAATCTTCTGCATAAACACCGTTTTCGCCCAAGGTAAGCTTCGTTTCGACAATTAAGTTGTGTTAGTTTGGAGCTAATTCCATTGATAGAAACGCTCGCGAAATGGGTCGGTGATTATCTAACAGAATCTGCTGGATTGACCGTCTTTTTCGAGTCTGCCATAGTTCCGAGGTGGAAGGACGGTGTTATCTCCTTCAGGAACGTATTTGTCTCTCGAAGGCCGGGTCAGGTCAAATCGTCTGTCAGCAAGGGCTCTTCTACAGATGCCGCAGCTGTTGCGGCTGCTAAGAGGGGCGCAGATCAAGAAGGACAGAAGTCCGAGGAGGACGACGGCAACTACACCCAATTTGACGTCACCCTTAACACGGTGAATGTCACTCTGTCTTTTGTCAAGTGGTGGAATGGCAAGGGTTTACTGAAAGATGTTGAGATCAAAGGCGTGCGGGGGGTCGTAGATCGGACTCACGTGAAATGGTCCAACGAGAAAGTCGACCCCTTATCCTACCGACACGAGCATAATCCAGGCGATTTCGAGATTGACGCCTTCAAGATGGAGGATCTGCTAGTCACTATCCATCAACCAGGTGGCTTCCGACCCTTCTCCGTTAGTATATACTCGTGCGAATTACCACAACTCCGGAAACAGTTTCTGTTCTACGACTTCCTGTCCGCCAACCACATGTCGGGATCGTATGACGGGTCGTTATTCACAATACATCCCCGACAGGTTCATGGAATACCTGCGGGCCGCGATCAGGCAGTCATAGATCCCCTTGGTCCTCCTGATGCTTGGAAGAAATTCAGCCGCCTTCGGATAGACGGTCTCAGAATAGACCACTTGAACAGGGGTGTTGAGGGCCCCTTCGGCTGGATCTACGAGGGCAATGTCGATATCGTCGCCGACATCAGATTCCCAGTCGACGATGATGAGAGCATAACCAAGGTGATGTCTGATTTCTACGAGCGTCTCGAAGAAGCCGTGACGTCGAACCGCTACCTCCACATCCTCGACAGCAACACGAGCCGTGCTGCCCAGCCAAGCCCCTTAAAATCCGACGATGTCCCTGGCGAGTCTGATCCCACAACCACGATACCGGAACCACCTCAAGTGCCGCCGCCACCGACCAGCGACATCTCACCGTCCGCCACCACCCCCTCCGCCTCTGCGGCCGCCGCTGCCGCCACCTCCGCCACGGACGACGAGCCTCCGCGTTACCTGGTGATGGACCTGCGGATCCACCTCAACGACGTGAAGGCGACGGTGCCGGTGTTCACGTCGGACATGTCGTACGTGAACCAGGCGCTGGTGCGGCCTATCGTGGCGTACATCAACGCGAAGCGCACGTACATCCCCATCGCGTGCCGCATCGTCAAGCGCGTCAGCGACTTCGACGGCGCGTGGTCCATCTTCGACTGCGGCCTCATGGACGACACCTCGGCCGAGGTGTACGCGGCCTTCGCCCGCGACGTCGAGGACCAGCAGAGCCGCAGCCGCCGCCTCAAGAAGGTCGGCTTCTGGACCTTGAGCCTCGCCGTCCACGCCCTCTTCATGGGCATGGCCGGCAACGTCATCTGATTGGATCCGATCCGGTCTGAAGACCTGTGGCGAGCGATTAATGGGGAGACGGGAACGCCAATGGACGGGATATGGTAACTGAGACGTATAGAACGAGAAAGAAAGAAAGAACGAAAGAAGAGGAGGAAGACTTCTCTTCCGCGATGTATGGGTATGACGGACATGTAGATACGATTTTCGGTATCCGACGGCGTCTGTCAGTCGATCGGCCGGTCCGCACGAGTATATAGAGGTAAAAAAGGGAAGGGAAGGGAACGAAAAGAAAAGGGGAACGAGGGTGTCTGGCGCCTTTTTATCATCGTCATTTTCGCGATGTCGGAGTTTTTTAAGGAGCGGGCTGGTGTCGGTCTTGGTTCGGAAATACCCCTATCTATCTATGTACAAATAGTCAGTCAGTCTGGAGGACAGCTGGCTGGCAAGAGTTGTGAGAAAGAAAACGATGTCTTTAAGCGATCTCGATCCAAGTGATGGATGCTGCTTTCTGTGCTGAGTGGAATGAGTGTTGTACTCCAGTTCTTGGCTGCTAGGTGGTTTTACGGTACGAGGAAGGTGGACATTGTTTATAGAATCCTGCCTCGTCTTACCGTGGTATAGGTAAAGGCTTAATACTGGTCAAAGATACGGGCGTGGTGATGCGTGGGATGAAAATGGGTAACCTGACATGCATGACACCTCGTGGAACTTCTAAAAATTGATGTTGAGATTCAGTGCAGTGTACAAATCGCAGACTGTCTATCAGCGCGCCTCTCCTCTTCCGGTCTATACGGCCCGCTTATCCCAACCGCCCAGCCGAGCTGCCATTTTCAACGATGAACTTAGCCCGACTTAGCCTACCCGCTTCACGACGCGCCGTTACAACTGGAGCAAGCGCCGTTACAACTGGAGCAAACGCCATTCCGTCACCAGCGACGACGCGACCAATGCAGCCCCGGATTAAGCTCCCCCAACCTGCTTATTCCGCCTACTCATACATCGTCACGTAAAAGCGCCTCGTACTTCCCAATCCCGAAGCCGGAAGGGGAAGGATGACAGCCGACGCCGGAGCCTGCGAAGCTTGTCGAACATCATGGCGTCGTCAGGTGGTGGCTTCAAGAAACCGCGGGGACCAATTCTCGAGCCGAAGGGGCGTGGATGGAGGCGTAGCGGCTGGGGCCACAAAGGAATATAATAATCCCTTTGTACCTTTCACATAAAGTCGTCTCTTTGTGGCGGTTAACGTTCGTCCAAACCATATCCCATTAGAAAAATCACTTACTCTCCGAAGGCGTCATCATCATCATATGTACTGAGGTCGGCAGCGTTAGCCCGGGTTGTGACCAAAGATGTCTTGGTCTTTTGGGCCTTCGTCTTCTTGCCACCTTTCTCGGCCGCCTTCTCTTCCTTCATCTTTTCGTTACTGAGTGCAGTGAGAGTGCTAGCAACCTTCTTGATCTGGTCACTAGGCAGATCCTTGGCCAGTTGCTTGGCAAACTCCTGTAGGAAAAGAGCGTAGTGCGCCTTCTTATAGTTGCCACCAATGATGGGGACTAGGGTGTTGCGCATGGCCTCGAACTGGGCCTTGGTCTGGGGATTGAACAGAGGCAGAGTACTCAGGTCGACGGTCTTGCTTGGGTCCTTAGGGTCGATGGGGACGGCTGAACCAACCGTAGTCTTGCGACTGCCGTTTGTGCCGCCGCCAACACTGAGACCAGCATCGCCAAACAGATCCTCAGCATGTTTCAGATCGGCTTCCTTCTCGGTGCGACGTAGGCGCTCACGGCGATCGGCTTCGGTCTCTTCATCAGTCTCTTCATCCTCCTCGGCCGCCTGGCGAGCTCGTGCGGCCTGAGCCTCGGCAATGCGCTGAGTCTTGGACTTCTTGTTGGCAGCGGCTTCGGCTTCTCTTTTAGCCTTTGCCTCGGCAGCCTTCTTTGCTTTTTCGCGCTCGACTTCGGAGTCCTCGGCGGCGTCCCAGGAATCTAGGACCTATCATGGAGGCATAAGTACTAAGAAATGGGGGGATACGATAGGGATAGGCCAAAGATGGGGCATACATCATTGTCTTCGCCCTCTTCGTCATCAAACTTGCGGCGAGTGGTACCGACGGGAGGCGTGGTTTCAGAGGCGGAGCCGGAGTCAGACTCCTCCTCATCTATGTTAGAAGAAGCGGGTTAGCCCAAAGCTCGCACCGATTATCGCTGATGACAGTTTTCCAGGAAGGCGAAAGGTCTCTCCTGCGCATGACTCCGGATGCCGTGTATACGCACATCCAAATATGCTACGATGAATAGGCGGATAGGATTCCAGATAGACATTGCCCTTTTCTTCGCGCAGAGAAATGATGGATAAAACTTACCCCACTGCTTTTGGGAAGGCATTATGGATTACTTGATAAGAACAGAGAGTAGTTCCCGAAAATCGTCTTAGAAGTTAATGAGTTTTGGTTCGGAAATACGCAAGAAATCCAATGCACAGATGCAAGGAGGAAAGTGGCTGTTGAAAGTGAGGCCGTGATCTTTGGCTGCGGAATTAAAGAGAAAGAAGGAGACCTGAGTAAAATGTGCTGATCTACGAAGTAAGTACCTAGAGTTTGCCTAGTAATCGGACTTGTGGCAAGCGAGTTGGGCACAAACTGAACCTTCGTTAGGTACTTAATAGTAGCCTACCTAATAGCTTATACACTATGGGGGCATTTGTATATTCCGTCCTACTATCACTTATACAGATTTATGAGGGGGTTCATAGTTGACGCGGGGCAATTACGACTCTTTTTCTTTTTCCTTTTTTTTTTCGATGATTCCCCTGCCCCAGGCGCCGCCCTCCGTCACCCCACTTCCACAATGTTTGTCACTCTCGGATTAGAATCCCCGGGGACCCGATGATTGTACGAAGCACGATGACGTCCATTCCTGCAACAACCTTTTCCATATAAGATGTTCTTCCGGTTCTAGAAGAGTCTCACGAATGTCCACCGGCAATTTTGCCAGCCCTACCATCGTAGATATACATGTACAAATCGAGCAGATACAAGCCGTAGGTATCCTTTGGAGGGCATCAACAACAATACAGTCCTCTTTTTTTCTCCCCCCCCCCCTTTTTGCACTTGGTTTTCAACTCAAGCCTACCCCCATATCCGACGGCGACATTTAGAAATAGCTTTCAAGGGTCTTTTATAATGAATACTGTTCTTCGTGTGCAGGACTCAAAAGAAAATGTGACTGTATCTTGACATTCGATAAAGCCACAACTGAATCTCAACGTAATAGAGACTTAAAGTATTAGTCAGAATTGTGATTATTTCGTTGTCGGACTGTCCTTTTGCCTTCTGAGTCACCCGGGTAGACTAAGAAAATTTCTCGGATATAACACGCTTCTTCGCACCCATGCGCCTCCGTCAGCCAGCTCCTAGAATTCCCGATTTTCAGTCCAGCTGACAGCGCACGGATTGCTACAGAAAATGTAGGAGAGCATCCTTTGGCGCAGTTTTACGAGGGACCCGTCTCATCTTCGCCGAGCTTTCATGCTTGCGGCTGAGCTAGACCTCCGGTGCCAGTCGGCCTTCTCTTTCAGGCGACTACGTTCAAAGCCCGGATCGGGGACGGGTGTTTGCTGTGGCTGGCCATTTCTCCTTAGCGCCAGCGTCTCGCCGATTGATATTCGCAGCGAGCCCTAATAGACTCCATGCTTCGGCGTCCGTAGTAAACTTGCTTATCTCATCTTGCGGGCCCATCAAGTGGGCGTAAAGGGTAAGTCGAGATACTCTGTAAGGATAAATACTGTTTGCGTCCTGAGGCAAACCTGTCCGTCTCCTTTGTTATCCAAGCCACTCCCCTGGGAGAAAACCTTAACATTGTCTAGTCTTCCGAAAAATTCTCACTCATCGCACCAACCTTACTTCGGGACTTACCATACTCGATGTTGTCCTCAAGAGCCAGCACCAAACTTTGCATGTCAAAGCAGCTTTCCAGAGCTGTGGCACCACTCCTCCACCAGTCCACACTCGGCAACCCCGGCTTCCGTGTTGCTGCTCTAGTGTCAGTCCACCAGCATGGAACAACGAGGTACTTCTCCAGCACGCCCGCCTCTCACCTGAGGGACTTCTTCCCCGCCAAGGAGACGGAGAACATCCGTCAGACCCTACCGGCATGGCCTCACCATGGCTACACCGAACAGGAGATGCTCGACGTCGTCCCGGCCCACCGGGAACCCCGGACGCTCGGCGACTGGGCCGCCTGGAAATTCATGAGGTTCTGCCGGTGGGGCATGGATTTCTTCACCGGCATGGAGAAGGAACAGTCCGTTGACAAGAAGAATCCGACCACCGCCGTGAATTCCATAAAGCCCCTGACCGAGTCTCAATGGATGATCCGGTTTATCTTTCTCGAGTCCATTGCCGGCGTGCCGGGCATGGTGGCCGGAATGCTACGACACCTCCACAGCCTGCGGCGGCTGAAGCGAGACAACGGTTGGATAGAGACACTCCTCGAGGAGTCCTATAACGAAAGAATGCACCTTCTCACATTCATGAAGATGTGTGAGCCAGGTTTGCCGCCCAATACCACCGGAGTAGAGTTGGCTCTCCGCTAACGTGATCAGGTCTCTTTATGAAGTTGATGCTCATAGGTGCTCAGGGAGTGTACTTCAACGCGCTCTTCCTGTCCTATCTCATTTCCCCCAAGATAACCCACCGGTTCGTCGGCTATCTCGAAGAGGAAGCCGTCCACACGTACACGATGTGCATTAAGCAGATAGAGGAGGGCCATCTGCCGAAGTGGTCTGACCCGAACTTCACGGTCCCCGATCTCGCCGTCAAGTACTGGCAGATGCCCGAGGGCAAGCGTAGCATGAAGGATCTCATCCTCTACATACGAGCCGATGAGGCGTGCCACCGCGGCGTCAACCACACCCTGAGCAACCTCGACCAGAAAGAGGACCCCAACCCGTTCGTCAGCGAGTACAAGGGCGACAGAAGCCCGCCCAGGCCCGCCTCAAAACCGGAGGGCTACGAACGAGCGGAGGTCATTTGAATCGTCTGTACTATACCTCAAGCGGTCTTTTGTTATCCAGCATCATTATCACGAAAATATTTTGGATTGAGGGTTCATTCTATCGCATTCGGGCGTCACTACGGCAGTGTTTAGGCGTTGATAAAAAGAGCAGAGACTCCGGGATACGGTCGTCTGTTAGGTTGATCGAGAGTCCGATCACCAAGATACCCCCTAGACGGACTCAGGTCCACAGGCACGGCGTTTCGGAGGTTTGCTCTTCCTCCCCACTCTACAGATACACTGATAGATTATTGTGTTAACTTGAAGTTCTTGACTTGCAGCTTTCCCGTCGTGGTATCCTTGAACGTGGTGGCTAGCTTAGGTGTTGGAGCCCATCGCCGTGAAGAACCGTTGGTAAATATCTTCCACGTCTTCTTGCTTCTAATTAGTCGCCTCCTTCGTGAGCGGAATCGGCTATGGCGAATCGCAGACGCCATATCTTTCACACCAGCTGACATTGTAAGTGGTGTTTCCTGGACTATATTAAAAATGTTCCTCAATCGGAATTCGAAAGCAGGGCCATCTCTAACCAGCCGATCCACCATCCGAAATGGCAGGTATGTATTGCCGACAGCGGCTATAAGGTAGTTGTGTATAAGCCCCCTGTACTAGGTGTCTGGATCTGCCTCGGAACGTCATGCGCATCATAAAGAGATACTAGTTACTCTGGTTCTGGCGCTCAGTGGGGTTAACAGCAAGAAGATTTTATCCAAGATCTGGAGTTTCATGGCCATTCGCCGTTTCGATTCGTTGTCAGTTCAGGCCCTGCACAGGCTTTGAGTGGACAACCTCCGAACAAGGCGTGTCTTAAAATAGAAGCCTGTAACCTTTTAGAGCTTTCAGCACAGCCTCAACCAGTTCCCCGACCGGGTTAGGTGAGAGAGAATGCGCATTGCGTGTGGACGGTTCCACAAGCGTGGGTCATCGAAAAATGGAAGATCGAATTCCCTGATATGTGGCCGCTTGGCTAGGTAGGTCGATCATAACGAGTTTGCACGGTACATGATATGAAATACATAGATAAGTAGTCAATGTAAAAACTTGCATTTCATATTTTGTGACGGAAATGATGGATAGAAACGTAGAGTACTCATATGACCGATTCATGTCGTGCAATTGGGTATGTTGTGATCTTTGTTGTTGGACCGATTACGATCTGACGAAGGATGTATCGGATCGAGGGCCGCCAGATATCACACTCAAAAGGTGACATGAGAGAGCCTTGCGGGGTTCGCCAAGACGCTGCCAGACCCCGGAGATAGATCCAAATCTTCAGAAGTACCATCATTGGTGATACTTGAAATTCTCTGGATCACGTTCGATATGGCCGCAGACTCGACGCGATGACGGGACTGAAGATCCTTTTGTCTGCTTTAGGTAGTCACTACATACCTGGGTACTTAGGTTAGCGCCTATCTGCTTAGAGGCGATAAGGCGTTAGCGCTAACAATTTTCTTGAAGGTGCTAGGCCTAAAACGGAATTCCAACGAGCGCAGAAGCCTACTGTAGCCCCCTAGAATGCTCACCAAAGCTTTTCGTACGGAAGCTGATTGGCTCAATTTTGGCGAATAAAAAACGAGTACCACCCACCTTCAGGAAAATTGTTACTTACCAGAGCTAACGCCTTGTCGCCCCTAAGCAGATATCGGGTGCACATATGTTTCTATAATGGTTGCCTAAAAGCCATAAGCAGGCTGATATCCACCACCAACCTTCTTAGAGTTTGGTATTCTATCCAATGAGAAGTTCTCGCTCCACTGTTTCTGGTGACGATATTATATTTAGCACATCGGGTTCTATATCGCCGCAATTTTTTTTCGAGTGACATTTTCCTTTTTGAGCGAGCCCCTTCGTGTTGAACCATGTTTGACGTTAACCGTGTTCCAACCTTTAAATGTCTAGGACAAGATTGTGCTGACATTGTCAAGTCATGACTGCACATGTGCATCATCATTAAGATTCATGAACACGTTCGCTATCTCAGGCTGGTAGCCAGTAACTTACCGAGAACATTATCAATACGAAATACCTCTATACAGCCATGATATATTACCTTCATAATACGACAACCGCCGACAGACTACCACCATGTACGGTTAATAGACATCCAGCCTAATGCGCCCAAGGCAACGGGTTCAACTCTGTTTGCGGCACCCAGGTTGCGGTACCTAGTGTACGCCTTGGTTTCTCCATCCGTACCTAACACCTTGCGTTTTAAACCCAAGGCCGTTGAGAAAATCATCGAGGCGTCGGGCGCTTGATGACGCACAGGGCACACCTTTTCTACATGCAGACGGATCTAACGTTAGGCTTTGTAGGCTGAGTTATGCATCGCACAAGGACGCCATTACATGTTAACGTATACTTCTTTCCCGCAATGGAAAAGAAGGCGACTATGCGTGAACAAACATGAAAACAGATTGCTTTTCACCGATGGCTGGATAATGCGCGACCTCACACCCGTAAGCGTGTTTCCTTTCCTACTTGACATTGAGAAGTAGCAACGTCCTTCACCTGCCGTTAGGTTACGCTTTCATCGACATTCTTCACTCTCGCCCTAGAGTAAGTAATTAGTCCATATGGCTTCAACTCCTCTGGAGAGCCACGTGCGCTTATCACGTCATTGACAGTACCGTGTAATCCCACGGGGTATACATACCGGCTGTTATAGGCGGTATATCATACGAGATATTCCTGGTGCTATTTTAGACGGGAGTAACAATAAGACCCACGTATCGTACGCCTTAACTTAGTAGTCTACGAAAAAGTGCTGTGTAAGGTTCGTTCGGGAAGTGTGTCAGTCCGGCAAGGGTACCGAGGACCATGGACAGCAGCAAGGGACAGAACAGCCAACCCAACCCTATAGGGGGGCACTATCTATCGTGTTTTTCACGGCGGTTGCAATCGATATCCAACTCTTTTCTAGGTCTGCCTTATTCAACTATCCTATTGTATATGTATTACAGCATAGCCTCAAAGACCAACACGCCTAAAGGGCCACTTTGAAGCTTTTATTAGTGCTATTGGTTTCATTCCGCCCTCCTCCTAAGCATCTTTCGATTTTTGGAGACCCAACTGCGGTGTGGATCGATGTGAGTGTGCAGGTAGGTACCTATGTGGGTAGTCCCAGGGCTGATAGTGGGACTCCCAACTTCCAAGGACCCTGCCGCGCCCGACCCCGACCCTTTCAAGGTCTGGTTAACCTTCACAGCGGGACGGGCAAGGAGGTACGGCAAACCTTAAGGTACCAGAGCAGGCCCCGCCTTCTCGCACCGACTTTGCTTATCCCCATCCAGTTCTCTATTCTCGACCTTCAACAACACCAACGACGAGGAAAGTGGGAAGCAATCCAGGCCCCGGACAACAGCTAGATTGAGCTGGGGGCGCAAACCCGATCGCGATTATCTATAATAGGTACAATCTACGTGCTTCTCATACAAAGAACCTGCATAAACGGGACATTACCTGGGCAGCTCTTAGTTGTAACTGGACAATATCATTCATTCATTACATTGCCTCATTCTTACGACGTTCCTTACCCTCTCCTCACCTTTAGCGCAAGTGCTGGTTCGGTATCTCATGTTAAAGAGTCCCTTTTGATGGGTCGACTGATTTGACATTTGTGGTCGTGGTCTTGTCGGACTCCTGCGCAGACTGGCTACCACTACTTACGCATTCACATACGCATTCACATACGCATACAGCATATACAGTGCAATACCGAGGCACAGCCCCCCCGTCTCAAACCTTCTACTTCATCAGGCTGCGCCACTGCGCCAGGGCTGATTTCGCAGTCAACCTTGCCCAAACTTGGATTGTTTCTAAAGACAGAAACAACCCCTTCCACGCCATGGATCAACGAGCAGCGACTCCGCAATCCGCGCCGCCGCCGGCATCCCACGTACGAGGTCGCTCCCCGTCTGCCGGACATCAGCAGCCTCATATAAGGAGTAATCATAGTCACTCTCCTTCGCCTCATCCTTATCATCAGTCGCATGAGCCATCAGTCGGTCTGGGCCTCGGTATAGATCCTTCAGTCAATCCACAGTTCACCACCACCAGCTTCAGTACGATCGACGCCAGTAGTCATTTCTTAACCACTTCACAGCCCCAGCAACCCTTCTCATCGCAGGGTATTGTCGATCCAACCTCCTTCGACCCGACCCAGCCCGGGTTCTCACTGGGTCCTGATTTCAACGACACCACCGGCGACTTCTCGCTCTTCCCCCCAAGCAGCACGGCGGCTGGAGATCAATTCAGTCCGCCTCCATTGTTCGGGGATATATCCCAAACGAATCCCCAGAATCTGAGCCAGCTCGACTTAAACAGCATGACCTCTCCGCAAACACACCAATCTCCCACGCCGCCGCATCTGCTTGGCGCGGATCCGAACTCGGCGCATCACTCGCCGTCTTTCAACCAGCATCAATTCGCTCCTGCTCCTCGCCAACATTCGCACTCAAGGCATGCTTCGCTAGGTCCCGAGGCGGCGCTCCTACCAGGCCAGTTCGATTGGAGTCAGTCGCAGTTTCAAGGACACCGTAGGTCGCCCTCAGAATTTTCGGATGTATCATCCGCCGCGGCCTCTCCAAACCTAACCAGTCACGACACCTTCGAATCATCAGAGCGCAGTCATTCCCCCATGCAACGACCTCATGAAGGGTTCTATGATGAGGTAGCAGGATTCAGTAACTTCAGTATCTCGGACCCTCAAGTGGCCCACAGCCGGAGCCCTTCACATAGCCCGGCCATCTCCCCTAGGATATCACCTCAACAGATGCCCGACATGGGCCAGCCCAACCCAGCAATGCTGCTTAATACGGGATACGCCAATGGGCCGAGCGTCTCGTATCCAATACAGTCTTCAGAAGAATTCCCTACACTACCGCAAGAAGGGTCATCCCCGGGCCAACAGCCCATGGCGCCGCCTTCCATCAACATCGACTTTGCTCCTAATTCGAGACAGAACAGCTTTGAGCCGCCGAAGCCCCAGCTGGACCAGGGGTCTCTGGTACCCCCCGACCGAGGTAGGTGCTCGCATGGTGAACGTCGCCGGACGTGGCTAACGCACTATAGGTCGGCCCCGAGCTCGGCAAAGAGCAGTGACGGACCCTTTCAACAGTGGTGGTGCCGTGATTTCGCGACCGAATACTCCTGGGGGCCTCTCACCTCATATTGGCGCCGACACGTCATCTCGTAGCCGATCCGGTTCCGAGTCGTCCGCGCGGTCAGTGTCGCCGGCGTCGCTTTCCCCAGGTGATAGGTCTGGTAGCGCAAACGCTGTATCTAGGAGACGTCAGTCGATGTCGGCCGTCCCCAACAACGTCATCGCGTTGCGCCTGGCAGACCCTGAGTATCAAGCAGCTCAGGATAATGGCAATACGAAACGTGTCCAAAAGCATCCTGCTACCTTCCAATGTACGCTGTGCCCGAAACGTTTCACGAGGGCGTACAACCTCCGTTCTCATCTGCGTACCCACACGGACGAGCGGCCCTTTGTGTGCACCGTATGCGGTAAGGCTTTCGCTAGGCAGCACGACCGGAAGCGCCATGAAAGCCTCCATTCCGGCGAGAAAAAATTTGTCTGTAAGGGAGACCTCAAGGCTGGTGGACAATGGGGTTGTGGGAGGAGGTTCGCTCGAGCAGACGCGCTAGGTCGCCATTTCCGGTCTGAAGCCGGTCGCATCTGCATTAAGCCGCTCTTGGACGAGGAAATGATAGAAAGGCAACGAGCCTGGCAGGAGCAGCGGATGCAGAACATGGCTCAAAACATGGCCCAGCAGCAAGCTGTCATGGATCCCAACGTCTATCCTGGGATGAACCCTGGCAGCTACGCACTGCCGGCGGCTCTGTTGGCGCAATATCCTGCATTGGCTCAGATGAATTGGGGTCCGAATGATATGGGCGTGGAAGACGACCTTAGCGGCCGCTCGAGTTTTGATGCCTCAGATTATGAGGGCGAGGAGACGGGCTACGTCAGTAGCCATAGCGCCAATGCTGGATTTGTCGAAGGGGTCGGCGGCGTTCAGCAGAACTTTGGCGACATGGGCTATGCTAGCGACTATAGCGGCCGCTAGGGTTTCGACCAGCCTTGATTATGAACTCGAAATCTCCATTATGTTTAACGGGCGCTCTTGCTTTACTCCGAAACTCTTTCTTCGGCAGCGGCTTTTCGGTTAGACGGATATATAGGACTAGCCCCCCTGGGTTACGGCTTTAGCGGGTTAACGGTTTTGGATTATGTGACGGGCTTGGGGACAAGTCATTGCTATATTTCCCATCTATTCACGTATGGATTTGATTGCCCCTTCTAGAGAGCGAGATAGATACCACCTGGAGTTGGTCCATTCTAGTTTTTGGGACCTCGATCCCGTATATATTGCTATCTATTTCAACGCCTCTTTTGTTGTCCACTGAGTCATATTTCTATACTGCGTGCGATGTTTCTATCATGTTCATTCTAGCTAAGCATTCTAATTTGTAATTTGGGGTACTACATATCCCTGGTCTAAGGCTCTTCGTGGGGGGTTTAAGCAGCAATACAGATAGATCATATTATTTGGTACGTCGTCCAAGGAACAATATACCTACCCCCTCAAGGAGCTGCAGTGCTGGAAACGGCTTTAGAAGAGTGCCATTCGCAAGTTATCTTTGTAAGGAACTCTCTTCAACTTTCATATTTCGTCCGCACTGAGGATCAGGAGAAGCGGGGTCTAACGAACGACTCGTCCGGGTTTAAGGGGAATGCCCGACATAACATATACCCATCCGGGCTCTTAAGCACCGATTAATAGGAACGGGCTCGTTCTAGTCATCGGCTTTTAAAGTCCTGACGAGTAACCTCATTCGACTGAGAAAATGCCGAATTACTCAGCAGATAGATGGCTTGCATAAAGCAACTCAACACCCCCCCTGCACGAAAGGCCCGGGGGAATAACCACAAGTGAGGTCTATATCAAAACATCCTGCTAAGGCGCCCGACACAGAGTATAAGGGAACGATGGTTGGGGTGACCCTTCGAAGTACAATTTGTAATCAAGCCGCGGCCGCCTGCTACCAGCGAGTATATACTGCGGTATCGTGGTCCCAATGACGCAACCGATCCAGACATTTTTGCTTAGCTTCCGGGACCTCCTCTTCTGCTGAGATACCATCGTCTTTCTGTAACCTCGAAACCGAGGCACGTCTGTACAAGCGAAGGTGAAAGCAATCGATATATTAGACGAGGGGCAGGGCCGAGATCCGGGAGGTACCTGTCCCCATGCTCCGCGACGAGCGCGTCCTCGTCCGGGTCATGGCAGTCGCCATCAACCCCACCGACTAGAAGCACATCCACCTCGGGTATTCCAAGCCCGGTGTCCGCTGCGGGTGCGACTACGCCGGCGTCGCGGAGGAGGTCGGCGGCAAGATGACCAAGCCGTTCCGTAAGGGCTACCGCATCGCCGGCTTCATTCATGACGCGTAACTACACTTGCTTTCTCCCTTCTTTCATTCTCCCTTCCTTTAACTCTGGGCAAAACAATTGCTCCGTTTCCGTTGGAACGGAGACCGGGGAAAGGAGGTTCGTGGTTAGGTGGTTGGTATGCTGGGTGGGATAAAGAAGAAATCAAAGACTCTGGGGATGAAACATGTGTGTCGTTAACTGTAGGTGTCTTTTAAAGGATCTCGCTGGAACCAAAGTCTGGCTCCTTCGCAGACTATCCCATCGCCAAAGGACACTTGCAGATCAAGGTCCCCGACAATCTTAGCGACGAGGAGGCGGCGACCCCGGGGATCTCCATCACCACCGTGGTACGTATTCCCCCCCTTTACCCCTTCGGCCAATGAAGCATCCTACTTCTTAGCAACAACGTCGGCGACGACTAAGGCCAAGGGCTCTACAAGTCCCCCAAGATGCCGCTGCCGATGGAGCCCGCGGCGGAGCGGTACCCGATCCTGATCCATAGCGGCAGCACGGCGATGGGGATCTTCGGGACCCGGTCCGTGAAGCTGTCGGGTTCGCGCGTCATCACGACCTGCTCGCCGCGCAACTCCGACTATCTGCGGTCGCTCGGCGCAGTCATCCGCGCGCTCACAGGCAACGCGTTTACGGTGGTCTGGGACTGCACGGGCACGGGCGCGGAGCTGTGCGCGCGCGCTCAGCGACAACCCGCGAAGGGAGCCCAGACTAGGCACCATCGTACCCGTCGACTAGGAGAAGTTGTACCACGAGCACCCCAACATCCACGGCCCGCCCCTCATCACGCTCGACTACGAGATCTTCAGCGAGCGCCACGTCTTCTCGTGGGGCAAGTCCCCGCCTAAGCGACGAGTTCGAGCTCACGAAGGTGTTCTGGGAGACAAGCTACGGGCTGGTGGCTGGGGGCCTGATCCGGACGGTCGCCCCCGTTGTGAATAAGGCCCGCGCCGGGCTCAAGGACGTGCTCGTCGACTTCGAGGAGCTGAGGAACGGCAGGGTTAGTGCTGGAATGCTCGTCTATGCGCTTTGATGAGAGTGTTTGCTACCCAATAAGTTAAGGACTCGCTGATGCAGGGGAAGTTACCTGTACAAGAACCGATTGAAGACACTGGCAGACCAGGATCGGCCTGCCGCGCGCATTCCTGTCGTGGAACCGTACCGCGAAGAGCGTTTCTGTCAAAACACCCCTATTAGAAGTTATCCAGCGTTCGCGGCTCTCGGCTCGCAAGCCATCTGTATTTTCGATATCGAATAGTTATTCATAAGATCTGTCTGCTAGATGTGAAAGCTTACCGTCACAAAAGAAAGGAATACTTACCAGCTCTTGGTGAACGCTCCCTCGTCGAGAACCGTGAACCTACATATGGTCACTTTACTGCTATCTGCGGAACTGGGCATTTCTCGTCTCCAACAAGGTGGTCGAAAGAGCGCCTCCAATTCGGTGTCTGTATATTTCGAATCCGAATTGTAAGCTCAGACCTCCCCCGTATCTGGGTGTAGGTATTGTCAATCACCAAGGATGAAGACGCGATATTTCAGCGAAGTACTACCGCAATGATCGATGTATCGAAGAGACAGAACAGAGATGTTGTCAAGGCTGTAAACTAGCCTGGTCTGAATGGCGGAGCTTGCTGTTGCCCTTCCGACTTACAGTGCAGCAATCGCCTAATTGGCAATTAGCCACCAAGCTCTGTTTCCAGGAATAGGTCATCGTAGCACCGATTCACTTTCGGTTCGCGACGGAGATCCGCAACTGCAAGAAGAAGAGTTCAGTGGAGATGTCAGACTCCAAATTTCCCAATAACGGTTTGTCAAAGAACCCCAGCCGAGGCTTTAGAGGTATCAAGAGGACTATGCTCGAAGAACGCTGCGGGCTATGATGACAGCCATGTAAACGGCACCACTAGAATGTAAGCGGCTCTTAATCCTCGAAACCTGAGCATCGGTTGATACTTGTAGTACTGCCTATTTGCTCGCAATTCGGGGTCTAAAGCACATGCCTAAACCTAGGCTACGGATTGCCCCTTCGATTCGAGAGGTGACTTACGCCTCCAGTGAGGGATCTCGAGACGAGATGCAGATCCAAAGTCTTCGACTGTGACCAGTGTCAGCTACACACCTGGGGATTGATAGACTGTAGTGCCGTTCGAAGCTGAACTAGTCGAAGCTCTCGCAAGTTACTAACCCCCCGGTTCCTTCATCATAAAAGGACCTATCGGGGATGTCGAGGGTCCTACTCGCGCTATTTGGGCACAAGTTCACCGTCCAAGGCTTTCTTTTACCGGTCTTCGTTGTCCCCTTCACGGTCCGTGATGATCATCATGGCGGCTTCGCGGATTATAAGCAGGTCGGATACCGAGCTATTCCTGTTTGGACCCCCGAGAGGACATATTTTCCCATGATCATGAGCTGCAGAGGAAGGCCGAGACACACTGCTTCGTCGCGAGGTACATCGAGGTGTCTTGTAGACCGATTTGAGAACCGGTAGATTGGAGGATTTTAGGGTTCGTATCAGCGGACCGCCGACCCTGGAAGCCGAAGGACATTAAGCAATGTAATAAGGTGTTTCAATAGGATCTGGGCTGGAGCATACACCAGCGCTGTGGCTTATATGTCATCACTACGACATCATCGCGACCATTCCTGTCTAGATATTTTCACCGCTGGCGAAGATGACGTCGTAGTATTGCCGCTCTCTCGGGAAAGCAGTTGTGCGGTTTGGGCAGAACAGCGGACCGCGAAGTGTGGTGGCCGACCATTGGCCAGGCAATAGTTGGCCTGATGAAGAAAGAACAGCATGCGATGCTTTATATCCGATTCGCCTGTTCGGGAAACGCACAGATATTCATACTTACGACGGTCATTACGCCGCTGGACTGATGTTCGCCGGCTGTTGCTGCCGGTCTCGGCCTATCGAAGCCGCTGATGAACCGTAGAAACCACCCAGAAAGAGTGGCCACGTATACATATCCAGTCTGGATCCAAGCGCCCGCTTTTGCTACGACTAATGGGATATGAACGACTGACTGCAGGCATAAGCATCTCTCGATATCAGCAAGAACCCCAGGAAGGCGAAAAGCATGCGGTGGAGACGCTGACCGGCCTGGTGGATATGCCGCCCATATATGGCTCGTCTGTTCGCCGTTATGCGCAGCCCCGAGATTTATAGACTCCCCCTGGTGCTAGCGGACGCGATATATCCCCATGGACTTGCTGAACCGGAGTTGGGGTTGAGTTGGGACAGGCGCTTCGGTCCAGCCGGGGTATTGTATACTGAACCCTGACCTCCGGCGTACGTATAGGAACACGGGGCAAGAGACGGATCCCCTAAGAGGGATCTAACTTCGTGATATGAGATGCGTTGTACATATTAGTATATATCCACATAGCTAGTTTGCATATAACCGCTCTCTGAGAAGGGGCCACAATGAGCCGCGACGTTGTTCATAGGGGGCTAGATGAATGTTGGTGGGAAGGACGGGATTGGTTTAAGAGTTTCCTAAGTGGCGTCCAATATGGCTCGAGTTTCGATGGCATAACCCAATTTGTGCTTTGGCTAATTTACCTCACCTAACATATGGGCCGGGCCAGCATTTTAAATCGGCTTTAAGAGCTGGAATCATCAGTCTTCTCAAGGTCAAGCCAACGCACCTTCGATGGGGGGCCCTATATATGCGGGCGTCTTGAATAGAGAGGCCGCAAACTTATGGAGATGCTAAAAGGTACATTGACCAGCCTTCCTTGCCGTTCGATGGGCTCATCAAGTGCACGCACCTCATGTCCGAGACGGAAAACAATTTGACGACAATCACGGGAACACCGAGAAGAAAAGGGGGAATTGCCGAACGCAATGGCCGACAGAGCTGCTCCCGCGGATGCCTACAGTCACATACCTACCTTCAATCCAAACCTCCAAGAACCGAAGATTCTTGGAACGAACAACGGAGTTTCGGGCGACGTCGACGCCTGCGGCTTTTGCCACAAGCCGGCGTAGAATACAATGGAGGGCCGTTATTAGGCTTCAATTTCTCCACCGAGCATAGTATGCAGGTGTGTAGTACGCAGATATCCACCGAGATCATCTGCCCGAGGCTCGGACAGGTCAAGTACGTACGAAGAGACTGTTTGCAGTCAAGGTTGGGAATTGCAATGGAGCCCAGAGTCGGGCGAGAATAAGATGGCCTGCCGAGTTAAAACGTACGACAAGTACAAAGCGACTCATCATGAATGGCGAGAGAAGATGGATATAAACATAATTCCCAGTTTGGGCTTGACCGCCAAAACATAGCTGGAGAACGGACGAACCCGTCACCAGATTAGTTGTCAGATTCGAGTGACCGCTGAACCGCGCGCCCACTGACGCATCGATGGTTCCAGCCGTGACAAAGCAGTTGTCTCCAGTGGAATGGCCTCAAAGTATTCGAATGCGTTTGCAAACTGCTTGCGCTTTCTGTGCATCCGGACTGGATGCCTCGATGCACGTTTGGAGCGGTGAAGGCGTCGCGATACCGCTTTCGGTCAAAGGCTTGTAAGTTGCTGTAGCTGCATGGAGGGTTCCGCAATAGCCTGCCCACTTAACTATCGCTTCTGCTGCGAATCGTGTCTCCTCACTGGAAAGAGGCTCGGAAGTGTGAGTAGATTCGCACGTTACAATATGGTAAAGCGACGACACCCAGTCTTGCACGGACGGGAGCAAGGGTTAGGGTTGGATTGCATTCTGCGCGCGTGCCTGCTGTAGTGGCAAGAAGAATATATATACCTTTATAAATACTTCGTACTATACATAGTAGAGGGGGAAAAAAAGGACATGGAAAGCGGGCCAGCAGCGGTTGCGAGATGCGGCGGGATTCTCGGTTGAAGACTGTGTCGCCCTGGACAAGGACAAGGAGGTAAATACAAGCTAGCAGGCGCATAGCTGCCCATCCAGTCATGTATCGATCCCTCAATGCAAGGAGTGATGGGGTTAAAGTAGATGAGCCGCGGGCGGCGCGTTCGAATGCACCAGCAATTGGGCACGACTATTGGTCACGTTAAAGAAAGGACTAGGTATTATTGCCTTCATTCCTCACAGGGCACAGGGAGAGGTATGTCGCGCAGGAAGTCCCGCCGGCGACGGACTTGTATGCTTGGGAGAGATGATCACCCTTGGTTTGCCCATCCATTCGTGACTATCTTCTTGTTTACCAAGATGAGGAGTTCAAGAATCAAAAGAAGGGGCTCCCCAAAAAAGTTCGCATCTGTCATAGGTGGATTGGGCGACAGGGCAGGGCAATATCGGGTGGCAGGAGCAACTTGCAAGGGAGTTCAACATTGAACGGTTCCTGTTACCCACATGTTTGACTTCGTGACCTGTGACCCCGCAGGAGATGGGAACAGGGGCAACGGGAAGGTTGTAGCTAGAGGCAGTCATGGGATCCAAAACATATTGGCATATGGGGTTGTGTGTAGGGTATCCAAGGTGGTGTGGCGGGTGATACTAATTATGCCTCTACTGTTATGTACACTCTATCCCAATCTCTATTCTGTTCATATACTGATAATCTTCATATTTCCTCCGATCAGGACTCAGATCATCGTAGACGTATATACCGCCATAGATACCCCTATAAGTAAAGTACTCTATGATGAACGGGAGGTGATACGGGTACCGCGTGAGGAGACCTTGTGGGGCGTAAGTGGTTAACCAAAAAATATCGGGTGGGGGTGGAAGGGGGGAAGGGGGGGCGCTGATCTCACAGGCGCGAACCAATGGATATCTCGACCAGCCATCCGACAATCGCAAGTTTCCTTGGTTCGATGCACGTACAGAATTGATGCCCACACCTTCTCAAGAACCCTGTGGCCTCCCTCGTCTGTTCACACCACTAAGACCGCATATAATCATTGTACATATGTAGGAACCTGTAGGCGAACCAGCGATACATATTCCTGTGCATACCCATACATGCATACATACATACATACATACATACATAGCATAAGGCTAATAGACGCATGTACTTCGTATCGTCTTTCCTTTTCTTGTACACTTGACCCAGTGCAGCGAGGAAAGAGACACTCTTGTTTGGGGGATGAAGTTCTATGTACAAAGCAGTTTGCAACTTTGATCGACAGTTGCAACTTCAATTGACGATTGCTTAATCTATCTGCCTGGTAAGACGACGCGCAGGAGCGGCTGAAGGGTGTCACGTCTCACACGTAGGGAGACACCGCATCTCACAGCGTCTTACTATATTTGCAGCCTGCGCACCGCCAGAATCAGCTCTGCGCATGCCATTGGTGGTTATCACGACCAGCCACTTCCTACTGTGACCCTGTTTGCTTCGCCTATGTTTTTCCATTGGAGCGCGGGCGAAACTCGAATTATTTTTTTTTCTCCTGCGCCAAGGAGAACGCCGGAAGGAGCAGCAGAAAGGCGCGTAGTAACTATTGCAGGAATCTCGTCGGACCCGGAAACTAAGGGCTCTGGGGCACCCAATCTTGCGCCAACCTGTTCTGCTTTGTCCAACCCAATCTTGCCCTTTTGAGCAACGAAGACATTTTTCACACTATCCGGGGACCTCGAGAGCCTGAATGATTTGTTTGAAACATTCGAGATTTTGGCAGAAGTCAGGACTGTTTACGCCGGCGCCCATAGTCCCGAAGCATTCCTGCTGCCATCTAAACCCCTCGGCTCGGAAGACGATCGCGCAACCTGCCTCGTTATCAATCCAGCTTGCTTAAGACACCATCTCAGCTTCCATGTTCTCATAGCCCGGTGCGAATAGTCGTGCTTTCCCCTCTAGAAGAATGGCTGCGGCCGAGGTTATGGCGTTCTGCGCGGGCGGGACAAGAAACGCATCTGGCTCGCTGACGATCCAGCCTTCGGCGACTGCGAGTACGATCACGGTGCCTCAGTGGGATGAGCTCGACATAGATGTTCGATTGAAACTCATCGCAAGTTCATGGCTTCTCAACCATGCCAGGGCGCTACCGGTACGTGTTCTTTTGTCTCTCGCCGTTCTTTAGACAAATTCTGGCTAGTAAGAATGCGAAGAGAAGGAGCAGGCTTTTGAGGACCAGTCAAGAACTCTCTTGGAACATTCCCGTTACCATCTGTCGCATACATGAGGCGTCGACACTCTAAAGACGGAAAACGCTAATTGGCGCGGACCGAGTAGGGAAACGGCCGCTCTTCGAAACCGACCCATGGTTGTATTACTACGAGGCCTTTGGCGGTCCCTAATGCTACACCGAAGCGTTCGCGACGGATATCGAAACTATGCGACAACGAAGATGAGCAGAGTGGTACCCCGTCTGATGTCCCGAAAGACAGTGCCCAGACCGGTGAGGCGGCTAAGCAGAAATGCCCCCTCTCATCAGATTCCGGGAGCTTTCGACCTCCACCCCCAGAAGACGGCCGACGTCGAGGAGAACGGCAAAAGGATTCATTGTTTGATGACCCAGCAATGGAGGCTTCCGTTGACTTTTCATCCGAAAGAGGCTTCATCCAATGTGGTGGCAAGAAGAAAAACAAGAGAATGCAAACCGTTAATGTGAACACACCGACTAAGAAGGATGACGGTGCGGGTGGGGGTAGCGATGAGGGAAACAATAACGGTGGCAATGGTGGTGACGCTAATGGCGATTCTGGTAAGTCTGGCGGTGGCGCCGGTGACGACGGCAATGATGGTAAGGGCAACAAGGGCAACAAAGGTGATAAGGACGGCAAGGACGACAAGCAAAATACAGACGGAGCAACGAACGGCAACCAGGATGATGAGTTGGCTACCTTCACGATCGCGGGCAAGAAAAAGAAAAAAGGCAAGAATCAGACCGAGACTACGTCGGAGGAATCGCCAGCCGACTCAGCCAAAGTCGATTCATTCCAGGACATCAAGTTAGACGACACAGCACCATCGCTCGACCCCACTCCTGGAAACACGACAGGAAACACGAAAACCAGCCCACTCAGTTCCTGGGGCATCTGGAATTGGTCTGGGTCCAAGGTAGCTGACAAGCCCCAAGACGCTGAGGATAAAAAGCCGCCAGTAGTCGAGGATAACCCGTGGAGTGTCGATACCCCCAAGTCCAAGAAGAAAAATGAAGCTACACTCGAGGAGAAACCCGAAGAGAAGAAGGAAGGCAGCTTAGACTTTGGCTTCAATAGTGTCAACGACAAGAAGAAGAAGAAGAAACAGCCGAGCTTTCCTGGGGGCGATCTGGAGCCCGAGAAGCTGGCGGAGCAGAAGGACGTATCCATTGGGGATCAGAATATGGCTACTGACGACCCTTTAGGCGCCTTGGGTACAACTACGTCCAGGAAGAAAACGAAGGAAGGCGCTATTGGTGAATTCGACGAACCTGCACCCCGAGCTCCGGAAGGGCCCGCGAAAGAGGGCGATTCATGGGGTGACGTTTGGCGAATGTCCATGAAGCAGAAGGGAGGTCCCGAGGAAGTCAAGGAACCCGAGTGTGAGCCAGAGGAAGATAACAAGAAGGAAGAGGGCGACTTCCTGGACACCATACCCACTTCGAAGAAAAAGAAGGGAAAGAACGCCATTGTCGACCCTTCACCAGAGCCCAAAAAGAAACAAGAGGATGACTGGTCAAGTTGGGATGTGACCACAAAGAGTAAGGCGAGGAAAGGTAGGGAGGTTGAGGAAAGGAGGCCACTTGAACCAGTATCAGATCCAACCCTCGGACCGGAACCTGAGTCCGAAAAGAGAGGCGACGTTGCTATGTCCTTGAAAAAGAATAAGAAGCAAAAGGGTGCTGTCGACCCAAAACCTGCTCCTGAACCTCCGCCTCCGCCAGCTCCTGAGCCTGAGTCGGAACCTACACAGCCGTCTGCTGTTCAATCTGAGAAGAAGGAAGAGGACATCTGGTCTTTTGGCACTACCAAGAAAGAAAAGAAGAAAAAGAAGAAAAACACCCTAGATACCGAGCCAGAACTCCTCAGAGACCCAGCGCCTAAACTTGAACCAGAACCAGAACCGGTTTCAAAGAAGAGGGAAGAGGGAAAGAAGGTGGACGACGACGCTCGGGACACATTTGGTACTGCCAACAAAGACAAGAAGAAAAAGAAGGGCGCAGCCGAAGAAGTTCCCAGAGACCCTGAGGCCGAACCTGAACCTGCGCCTGTACCCGAACCCGAGCACAAGGATCCAGAACCCGAAGACAAGGATCCAGAACCCCAACGCAAAGCAGAACCGGTTATCGAAAAGCCCAACAACATTTGGAGACCCGGACCGCAGCCGCTTGCCGAGAAGTCGAAAAGTATTTGGAGCTTCTGGGGCGTTAAGGACAAGCTCACTCAGGCCGCAGCTACGATTGGTTCTGAGCTTATCCACGTAGAAAAGGGGAAGGAACAAGAACCGCCAGCCAAAGTTCCGCCTGCAGTGCCAGAAGCTCCCAGTGCCGGTGATATCCATATCTGGGACACTTTCGAGGCCAGTAAGAAAGTCAAGAAAACGAAGAAGAGTGCTGATGGCAACCTAATCCCTGACTCGATTGAAGAGCCAAAAGCCGGCGACATCTGGGGTTCCAGCGGTTCTGCTAGAGACAAAAAAGGCAACAAGAACGCTCCGGTCGAAATTGAAAACGGGTCTCAACTCAACGGCGTAAAACCTGACGCTGTAGAGGAGAACAAAGCTGATGACGACGATGACTGGGATTGGGGTGTTTCAAAGAAGGGAAATAAATCCAAATTGGGTGCCTTCCCACCACCTGCCCCTACTCCGCCATCTTTGGGACTAAGTGACCACGAGCCCGAGCAAGAGCTAGAGCACAATGTCTGGGATGAATCACCGCAAGACAAGGGAAAGGCTGCAGCCGAAGAAGCCGCCGCTGCGGAGGCGCAGGCTGCGCTGCATGCAGAGATCTCTGCCGAGGAAAACGAGATTGCCGCTCTTGAAGACAAGAGAGCGAGGCGTGGCAAGCTACTCAATAAGGAACAGAGGAGATTTGACGAGCTGATGGAGAACGCCAACCGTCGCGCGGCAGAAAAAGCCGCTCGGGACGCCGAAGCGAAGGCAGCGCAAGAAGCAGCAGAGCAAGCGCAACGGGAAGCCGAAGAGCGAGCCGCGACTGAAGTCACTGGAGCCGAGGCTGGATCCCAAGCTGCTTCTGAGGCGGATGCCGCCGTCGCCGCGGAAGAGAAGGAACTCGCTGCGCTCGAAGCGAAGAAAGAAAGAAAGGGCAAATTGGGCTGGAAAGAGCAGTGGCGTTTCGACGAGTTAACCGAGAATGCCCGCCGCCGTAAGGAAGAACGGGCCGCTGACGAAGTCGATATAACCAAGGAGGTCGAAGAGCAAACTGCGGCCCAAACAGCTGAAGCGGCTGAGGCCGAGGCAGAGGCTCAAGCTGCGAATGAAGCTCAGGCTGCGTCGGATGCCGCCGTCGCTGCGGAAGAGAAAGAACTCGCTGCGCTCGAAGCGAAGAAAGAAAGAAAGGGCAAATTGGGCTGGAAAGAGCAGTGGCGTTTCGACGAGTTAACCGAGAATGCCCGCCGCCGTAAGGAAGAACGGGCCGCTGACGAAGTCGATATAACCAAGGAGGTCGAAGAGCAAACTGCGGCCCAAACAGCTAAAGCGGCTGAGGCCGAGGCAGAGGCTCAAGCTGCGAATGAAGCCCAGGCTGCGTCGGATGCCGCGATCGCCGCGGAAGAGAAAGAACTTGCTGCCCTCGAAAATAGGAAGCAGAAACGTGGCGGCCGGTTGGTCAAGAATGATCAGAAGCGGTTCGACGAGTTGATCGCGAACGCTAATCGCCGCAAGGAAGAGCAGACGGCTGAAGCCGAGGCAAGGGCTGCTGCTGAAGTTGCTGAGGCTGAGGCCCAAGCTGCTGCCGAAACTGCCAAGGCTGAGATTCAAGCTGCGAATGAAGCCCAGGCTGCGTTGGATGCCGACATCGCTGCGGAAGAGGAAGAACTCGCTGCCCTTGAAATTAAGAAGCAGAGACGTGGCGGCCGGTTGGCCAGGAGTGATCAGAAGAGGTTTGACGAGTTGATCGCGGACGCTAACCGCCGCAAGGAAGAGCAGGCGGCTGAAGCCGAGGCAAATGCTGCTGCTATAGCTGCTGAGGCTGAGGCCCAAGCTACTGCCGAAGCCGCCAAGACTGAGGTTCAAGCTACGAATGAAGCCCGGGCTACGTTGGATGTCGACATCGCTGCGGAAGAGGAAGAACTTGCTGCCCTCGGATTGAAAAGGGAAAAAAAGGGCAAATTATCTAAAAAAGACCAGATGCGGTTTGACGAGTTAACCGAGAATGCCAGCCGCCGTAAGGAAGAACGGGCCACTGGCGAAGTCGATATAATGGAGGAGGCCGAAGAGCAAGCTGCTGAAGAAGCTCCCGAGGCTGCCGAAGCTAAGGCTCAAGCTGCGAATGAAGCCCAGGCTGCGTCGGATGCCGCGATCGCTGCGGAAGAGGAAGAACTCGCTGCCCTCGAAGCCAAAAAGCAGAGACTTTTTGTCAGGCTGACCAAGAATGAGCAGACGCGGTTCGACGAGTTGATCTCGAACGCTAATCGCCGCAAGGAAGAGCAGGCGGCTGAAGCTGAGGCAAAGGCTGCTGCTGAAGCTGCTGAGGCTGCCGAAGCTGAGGCTCAAGCTGCGAATGAAGCCCAGGCTGCGTCGGATGCCGCGATCGCTGCGGAAGAGGAAGAACTCGCTGCCCTCGAAGCCAAAAAGCAGAGACTTTTCGTCAGGCTGACCAAGAATGAGCAGAGGCGGCTCGACGAGTTGATCGAGAACGCCAACCGCCGCAAGGAGGAGCAGGCTGCTGATGGGGACGGCGTAGCCAAAGAGGCAGAGGAGCAAGCTGCACGTGAGGCAGAAGAGCAAGCTGCGCGTGAGGCAGAGGAGCAAGCCGCTCGCGAAGCCGAAGAACGGGCTGCACGCGAGGCGGAGGAGCGAGCAATCCAAGAGGCTGAGGAACAAGCTGAGCGCGAACGCAAAGAAGCTGAAGCGGCCGAAGCAGCCAGGAAGAAGTCCAAAAAGAGCTCGAAATCAGAGGAGAAAAGATCCAAATCCAGCAGCAAGGATAAGGGCAGTTCATCCTCCAAACACAAGGAGAAAAAGGCCAAGGAGAAGGCCACAGCCGAAGTCGACGAGAAGGTCGATGGGGAGATCACCGAGCAGATGGACGAGGAACTCGACGAGAAGCCCGAGGAGAAGCCCGATGAGAATGTTAACGCGAAGGACTTGGACCTGCTAGACCTTGAGGACGAGTTGGACCAGTTGGCGCCAGAGGAAGTTCAACAACTCGATGATATTTTATTTGCTCCCAGGGCGGTACCTAAGAAGGATAAGGATCCTTTCTCTTTCTGGGGCGCGAAGAAGAGTATCTGGCCTGAGCCAGTAAGTATCTTCAAACCGCATGTTTCAGACGCACCCGAGATTAGATCGGCTGGGTCGTCAAAGGATCCCGAAGATGATACGGCTCAGAAAGATGCGCCGTCCCCTTCTGCGGCGGTCGGAGAGCGTGCGATGAAGAAGAAAGCGGCCAAAATCTCCGGCAAACTTAAGATGTTCGAGCCGTTTGAGTCAGCCAAGGAGGAAACTGAGGCTGAAGACGACTTTGTTGATGCGCTGCCTGCTGTTCCTCCACCGCCGCCACCCCCACCTGTCGTGCCACTTTCCAAAGAGGAGAAGAAGAGGGCCAAGAAGAAAGCGAAGAGACTTTTGCTAGATCCAGAACCAGAACCTGTAATCGAACTCGAACCTGTGCCAGACCCTAGGCCAGATGAAGCCTCAGCAGAATCGAAGAGGAGCAAAGCATCTGATATCCCTGGAAGCTTCCCAGGGGACGGGGACGGTGACGAGATAATCGAGATTGTCGACGAGGCGGTTGAAAAGAAATCAAAGAAGAGCAAGAAGAAGTCGAGCAAGTCCAAAGGTGTAACGCCGCCTACCCCGCCGGTACCTCCACCTCCACCTGCACCCAAGGTGCCACCCGAACATGCACCCAAAGGACCACCGGAAGAACCTCCCGAGGGACTATCCGAAGAGGAGCCTGCGGCGCCACCTTCAGTACCTCGCCCTCCAGCCGTTCCTGATGCTCCCCCTCCCCCACCCGAAGTCAGATCATCTAGGAAAAAGCGTCCAAAGATTAGTCGAGATGAGGCTTCACCATGGGGGGTGTATTCTGCTATGCAGCATGAGAAGGAGAAGTACTCGAAGCCCCTGAACTCTGGATGGGAAGGTAGAAGAAGGTTCGGGGAAGACAACGAGGAGAAAACTCACTCAAAGGACTCGTCATCAGACAAGGCCGACACGCGCGAGAGAGTTGCAGCAACAGCTAAGCCGCGCATGAGTAGCTTGTTCGAAAGCACGCCACCGCTATCGGGTTCGATGCCGACGCCGGACAAGCAGCATAGTCCACGCAAGTCGGGCAGCTCGCGCCGCCATTCTGTCGAGGTGACGGGCGGTCTCATGTCACCGCCACCCGAAGCCATGCCCTCCATGTCTTCCAAAGCGGCCCAGGTACTTGGCGTCGACGCTGGTCATAAGAGGCGCAGAAGCAAACCGCGTCCCGTCGAAGAATATGATGACATCCCTATGGCAGGGACTGCTAACCGAGCCTCTAGCCCTGAAAAGCCATCCCGTCGACGTCCTAAATTCCGGACGGATGACCATGTAATATTCGACTCCCCCGACGTGGCGCCGGCGCCGGTTAAGCGATCTGAGTCGAATGGAAAGAAGGGCTTTGCCGGGCTTTTCGGCGGCCTAATGTCGAGCTCACGCACAGAGAAGCGCCCCGAACCTCGGCGTCGCCACACATACCACGCGCCCGAGGACCAAGGCAAACCCGATAAGAAGGTTAAGAGCTCGCGCGGTTATCGTGACCAGGAGAACGATTATATGACGGATGCCGACAGAGAGGCTCGTCGCGCAGCCCGTCGCGCTAGGAGGGCCGAGGAAAAGGCGGCCGAAGAAGAGCGCCTTGCCAAAGAAGCTAGACGTGAGAAGCGCAAGCGGCGTGAGGAGGAAGCAGAAGCTCGGAGGCAGGAAGAACGGGAGGCTAGACGTGCTGAACGCAGATCAACGCGCCCACGTGGGACAGAGCTCCGTGACGCCGAGACAAAAGAAGCCGAGAGAGCTGAGCGTCGGCGCCTCCGCAGGCTTGAGAAAGAAGCCGCTGCCGCCGCTGCCGCCGCCGCGGAGGAAGCCGAGGCCGACGCCAGGCGTGCTCCCCGCGCAGACCGACAGCGTTCACGTCACGTCGATGCCTCTGAGGACGACGAGGAACGCAGGAGAAGACATGATGTGCGGCGGGCAGAGAAGGAAGCCAGTCGGCGACGCTCGGCACACGTAGACGACTATGTCTATCCTCGAGAAAGCTCTAGGCATGTGGATGACGAGCGCAGGAGGAAGAGACAGGCCTGGCCTCACTCGGGAACCAGCTCATGGGTAAAGGAACTTTCTGATGCCGGCCCGCCTCAGGAGGAAGGCTTTGTCACGGATCCTCCCCCGCCGACCACCGACGACGAAGCCCGCCGTGCCGCGCGCCGAGCCAGGCGTCGGGCGAAATACGGCGAAGATTACATTGAGCCAGAGGGTGGTCCAAAGCGTAGTCGCGCAAAATATAGTGAGGATTACGGCGACCTGGACCATGACCCGCGACGTAGCCGGGCGAAGTACGGCGAGGACTATGGCGAGCTGGACGACAATCAGAGGCGTCGCCGGGCACGCCGCGAAGAGCGCGAACGGCGTAGCGACAGAGATCGAGACCGGCGTGGCGGCTCCGATGGTAGTGGGGAGAAACATCACCGCGAGCCTGTCTTCCCGGATACTACAACACCACGCAGCAGTTGGTGGAGGAAGCTCACTGGCTCATGATAAGCGCGGTCCGAATCTTGATATGCCATTGGGCTGCCATTTCAAACTTGCATATGCTGTGTGAGGGTCAGGTAGAGATTGGACCTTTATTCTGAGGGGCTACGGGGTTTGCCCATTGGTACGACTGCATTTCCGGCAGTGGTCGTTCTGGCCCAGGAGGCCCCGAACCAGCTGCATTGCTGCCCTTTGGAAGGGCTGCTCTGGTTCGAAATTGTTTGATATGCTCATCTCCGATGGGGCATTGTGTATCTTGGGTTGCGTTATGAATGTATGTGCGACGTGGCGGTTGGTCGGATTTATGCCTTGGTGGGGGGGATGGATGAGCTGGACCCGGTCCGTTTGAAATGCCACCATTAATGACCATTTGTCATGACTACGATGAATGACGACTTCTGTACGTTTCGGGGATGCGATCATGTAACAATGTATACCCAGCGTAATCCTACAGACCGATTATACTTACACACGGTTGTTGTCCCTACCAGAGTACATGTCCCACCAAATGTAGGTAGCTTTTGCTATGGTAAACTCCAACCTATCGTGGCTATCCAGCTCAACACTGCGTGCCCTTATCTACATAGTAGCTTGATTGCATGTGACTCCAATCGCCGACAAAGCATAGCAAAAGTCACCCTGTCCTTCTCCTTTACCAGCCATCCCCACTCCTCCACTCCTTTTCTCTTGAAGGTCCTGACCGTCCGTGACTACCCTATAATCACAGGCTCTTTACCACTGTAGAAAATACCCAGCGCCATCGAGGCTAGCCCATAGGTACAGTTCGCCGTTTTCAGGTTACGAGAGGTAATCATCCATTTTATCTCCAATGCCCAAATGCATGATCAGTTCTCCGTTCTCGCTTACGCGGTCATCGATGTGAGTAGGCACCGTTACAACCCCCGTCGCAATCTCTCCGCCTCAACTTCACCAATTCCCCTGGGCATCATTTATTGGTAACCGTACAGATACAAGACCTCCCGGTCCTGTAAAAAGGTTGTGTTCTTTTCCAGTGATATCCTGTACGCACCGCGTATGGATATTTCCCGCGCATGTATGACACACCTTCAACCCTTGGGTGCGAATTGGCATGGCAAGGAGCCGATACGAGTAGCGAGTTTGAGCCTCCAGCAACCATTGCTCGGGGCACCCTTCGCAAACTGAAAATAGCCGGCAGAACGGCTGAGAGGGCAATTCCTTGAACAATCACCGGAGACGCCTAAATTCATGTTACAGTCATTTCGATCTCAGAGATATATTCCCTTCCGGGATGGGAACCACTTGTATAGTTTCTCTCGGTTGGTACTGCTGCTTTCCTACTCATCTGGCAATATCCCTTCGACAACCCGATTAGGTATCCGCAAGAACGGGTGTGAACTGACCTTGAGCGTGCCCCGTTCATTCCTGTTTCTTGATACCGAACATAGGGTGGGATACCATGGTGCCAGTTTGCCTGATGGTATGAATGAATCTCAAATATCTGAAAGGCTCTTGGTCGTTTCGAGCTTGAAACCCTCGGATCAAGTCCATCCTTGCGGGTCGTTTGCCTGTGGGTATGACAGCTAGGTCTCCAGCTTAGGCCACAGATATCCATGGTCTCTCGAGGCCAACGGGCGTTCTAGCTATCCGATTTCAATTGGGTGGCATATGTGAGAAGTGGACAGTGGTAAATGGCTTGAATGCACACTTAAAGAGAAATTTGGTCCCTGGATTCCAATTTTTCGTTCCTACTTTTGCAAAGTCCTGAATATACTTGATGCGAACCGGAGGTGTGTTCCTTATGCCTAGCCCTTTAATTGACCAGTGATTTGGTTCTCCTGTTCAAGTAGGTAGTACCCGATATGGTTACCAGTCGTGGAAGTAGCACACAATTGCTTTCTATAAAATTGGAAAAGAAATAGAAACGACCAGATTTGGGTATCGCTACATAGGTAGTGTTAGGTAATTCCAAGAAGCGGGCAGCCGCAGGGCCTGCCACGAAGTAGGCAGGCCTAGTATGCAGTTCTCAGGGGCGAGAGACACAAGCTGAGGAAAGCTCGCAAGCCGGTCTAGGTCCATATGACATGTATCAGAAATATAAGACGAAAGATATGTCTGTAAAGAAATAAGCGCCGGTCAAGATTGTGCCACTTAGAATATGTGTGCCAACTATGTATCTTAGGGCAGTCAGTCATGTTCCATCCCCTCCAGGGAAACCGCAAGCCCGGTCCACGTATATACATATATATCATCGATTAGCAACACATCTCAACAACTCGGGTGCTGGCAGCTGTAGAGTAGTAGTCAACTCATTTCCCTCCCACTCCCTTGGAAAGGAAAAGACCTGGGTGCAATTCCCGGCAGCTGCAAATCAACTTTTTTGAACGTGAACCGTTCGAACCACCTTCCGGTGTTTCTTTTTCTTTCCGGTTTGGATCTCACTTCTATCTATGTCCATCCTATTTGTAGTATTTTCCCTGCTTTTTAGGGAAATTTCTATATCAATATGTTGTCATACTTTTGTCTCCCGTCTGTCAGAGAAAATGGAGAAGTGCAGAGTGAAAGGCAGAGAAAACCACCTAGCTGATAGTTCGTAGTATAGGTAGTAAGTAAATGGCCATTGATGCCTATCTCTCCCTTACCGTTCGGGGGCGAAGTCCCCCTATATATACACAAGCTAGACCCTCACTGCTAGGCCACTGGGCCCTAAAAAGGGGGTCGCACCTTGGCACCTGACACCGTGGCGCACATTTCAGCCTCGGATATCACTCTACTTGGTATTCGCCAGCTTATTAAGTGAGGATATGGCGTCATATGAAGTATGGGCAGAGAAAGATGAACTTTTCCGCATATTATAAAACTTATATATGGTTCTCTGCAATCGGTTCCCCTCTTGAGTCGGACCAAAACCGGCCTTAGAAACAATCTGAGTTGTCCAGCTGACATGCTCCCACTAGATTATTGTAAAACGATCTCAGCACAAGCCTTTCCTACATTTTCCTTTCACAAGTACGTCCGTCTTTGTCCAGTGAAGCTTATGAAACGCCAGAAACAAAAGTCTGGCCTACAGAAACAAAGGATGACCATGGGCCCATTATCAATTCTAAGCCGTTCATCTTGGTGAAATGTTCGATATAAATTCAGGTGAAGGCCGGTCTTCCTTTGCTGTTGCCATGGGCAATTTCAGTACTCAAACTAAAATGCGCTATACAGAGAATAGGACGCGGCGATGCAAGGATTGCGCAAATATAATCTCCCACAATAAAGGTATTCAGCACAAATGCTTCAAGGTCCTGAAAGAAGACAAGAGATTCGGCTCTTGTGGGAGGAAAGATGGCCCGTTCGAGGCTCTAGAAAGGCTAGAAGTGTTCTGCTCGAACTGCGTTTATGAGGCGAAAAGGACGAGTAAACTCCTCAGTCGAAAGAGCAGGCTTTCTTAACTACATGTATCTTCGAGCATTTAGAAAATAAAAACAATCTGATGTAAGCCTATGTGGTATAGCCACCTCCGTCTTGGACAAAGGGCGATTCTTGTTTGACCAGTATCTCCTATTGTATGTTGCATCAGTTCAATGCCTCTACTTGAAGCGACCGGCCGCGCGGTGTAACCAGAACACTTACTGCTGAGCGAGGACAGCATTTCCATATAAGTAGCTACATGAAAACCCATAGGTCGAACTTGAGCGTCTAGTCTAATTCAGTTTCTTCTTTCTACTACAGCTTCGGGCTCTCCTTCGCGAATTCCACCTTGTTCGTGCAAGTGCCCACGCCCTCAAGAGCCACCTCGACAACATCGCCGTCCTTCATCCATAGCTTCGGCTCTCGTCCCATACCGACACCTGAAGGTGTTCCTGTGAATATCAAGTCTCCGGGGAGTAAAGTGGTGCCTCGACTCAAGAACGATATCGTCTGCTTCACATTGAAGATCATATCCGCGGTATTGCTCTCCTGAGTCTCGTCAGCACGTCGTCTAGTCCCACAGGCCCAATGGCACGCCGAAGTCGACAACTTACCTGAACAGTTTCGCCGTTCAGTTTGGTGCTGATCCGGAGCTTCTGGGGATCCTTGATCAGCTCCGGCGACACGATTCCAGGTCCGTAGGGCGCCCAGCCGTCGAAGCCCTTGCCGAGCGACCACTGGCCGCCTCCGCGCTGTATCTGCCATTCGCGCTGGGATACGTCGTTGCCGACGGCGTATCCGAGAACGTAGTCGAGAGCTTTCGACTCCGGTACATCGTTGCACTGCTTGCCGATGACGACGACGAGCTCGCACTCGTAGTCTAGGCCAGGACACTCCTGTGCCATCTGATGGACAGGGATAGGGTCGGCCGGCCCTGACAGCGCAGTGATCGGCTTATACTACGCTGATTGTCAGTCCTGGCATGCCTCATCGCGTCGTTGTTTCACTCACAAACAAGACGGGATACTTGGGTATCGGCAATTTCGACTGTGATTAGTCAGCATACATTCGTGTAGTTGGCACGACCTTGGACGGGAGAAAGACTTACCTCTTTCGCATGCAGGGCGTAGTTGAGACCAAGGCATCTGACAGTCCTCACATCCTCAAGAGCCAGCGGGGCCAAGAGCAACCGGACGTCCGCAATCTTGTCCGTAACCTCGTGCTTGCCAAAGATATCGCCCGTGATGATACGCGCCTGCTTGGTTTTCGCGATATCGGTCACCTCCTGGGGAAGAACTGCGTCTCCATAGTACACTCTGCCGTTTTGAGCGAGGAAACGGACAAGACGCTGTCGCGGTTGGCTTCATCAGCATGGAATTAACTATGGATGGCCTTAGCCGAGGTTGCTTTTCACTTACTGAGAATCCCGGCATTTTGACAATTAGGTAGTGGATACCACCGCTTCTTGAAGAATGAAAAGCAGAAAAAGGAAAACACACTACGCTGTTATAATAATCCCGGAACGATTATTTAAGGGGGAGATATGGGAAGAGAACGCCAATTGGTCTCTCAGGAGATATGGGGTAATTACATTTGAACTCCAGTTGTTTCTCTGCCAGCCTCAAAGATCCAGCCCCACTCGGCGGACGATTCGCTCCACAGCATCCCATGCCGTTTCTCCTCTGTATTCCGTAGGCGGCCGAGTTATCTCCCGCACCTTATTGGCCCAAGTGTTACGCGACGATGGCAGCGCATCACGGCTATAGATTTCAACGCACTTTCAACACTCCCATATGGACGATATCGCCGTCCGGGTCATCACTCTTGCTAAGTTGTATGAACCTATTTGTAGCGAATACTGTCGGATTGGCGGATGGTAGCCAAAGGCCACTATAAGCAAGTTCCCAAAATTTGTTTTATTGATGTTTGCGAAGCGATTTGGTTTGACGACGGGGCGCACATATTTGGGATGTATGGGGCCCTATCAGATTACGTCTTGAATCCGCTGAGACCCTTAAGCTCTTGATATACAGCAAACTTAGAGCATGATTATAGTCTAGGGGAGTTTCTAGATTCACGGGCGCCCTCGTGGCTGGCTGGCAGATACCAGTGCTAGGTCGGCAGTCCTTTACTCGAACATATTACAGATATACGGTACCCATAGAACAAATGAACAAAACTCGAATCTAGTAAGCTTCGGTATATAACACACCGAGACACGGCGGTCTCTTGGCAAACATTTTAGTACTGTAGGGCTCTTATTCACAAACCCCTGACCCCGGTCTTTCATGGCCCGCTTTGCTTCCTACTATCGCCATCTACCGCTAGCTTTGCGGGGAGTCCGGGGCATGTAAGCCACAACAATATTTGTCCGACATGGGCATCAAGGACAGATTATTGTCTGATATATTCTATATGAGTAAGGATCATCCCCAGTAACCTCAATGCGTCTTTGGTGGTAGAGAAGCTGGAGCCCACTCGGACTGTTTTTGCCGCGAGGACGGAGGAGGTGCTTACCTACCTGCATCTTGGTTATCAGTCATGGGATGTCTTCTTGCTTGCCTGTCAGATTTCCTTCCGCCCATCCCAGGTTAATCAGTTGGACCGCCCACTTTGAGAGGGTTCATTCGCGATGTGGAAGCACGATTTTCAGGGCAACACTCTGGTGTTCGCGATTACGGCAGCGTCATGTCAAGCCTTCTTGTTGCTCGGTTATGACCAGTAAGTCATGGGATTCATCCTGCGGAGTATCAGTCTAGGAGCCGCACGAATTCTAACTACCCGATAACTAGGGGTGTAATGGCGGGCATCATCGGCGCCGACAACAGGTTCGGGCGCGACTTCGGCAACCCGGACCCGGCGATGCAGGGCAACATCACGGCACTGTACGACATCGGCTGCGTGCTGGGGTCGATTCTCTGCTACTTCATCGGCGAGCGGTTTGGGCGGCGCACGATGCTGATGGCGGGTGGGGCCATCATGATCGCCGGGGCCGCCGTGCTGGCGTCGTCGTACACGGTGGGGCAGTTGATCGCAGGACGCATCATCACTGGGGTCGGCAACGGGCTCAACTCGTCGACAGCGCCCGTGTACCAGGGCGAGTGCTCGCCGGCGCGCATCCGCGGTGCGCTGCTCACGCTGCAGGGCACCGTGACGATCCTCGGCGTCGTCATCGCCTACTGGGCCGACTACGGCACGAGTTTCTACGAGTCGTCGTTCCAGTGGCGCTTCCCGCTTGCCTTCCAGGCCGTCTTCGCCGCACTTCTTGTGCTGCAGATTATCGGGCTGCCAGAGACGCCGCGCTGGCTCGTCGCTCACGACCGCCACGACGAGGCGCGCCGCGTCATCGCCGCCATCAACGGCCGGCGTGTCGACGACCCGGACGTCGGTCGGACCTTGCTCGATATCCAGTCAGGGCTCGCCGAGGAGCAGCAGGGCGGCCCCTTCAGGTTCAGGGAGCTCTTCACCTGGGGCGAGGTGCAGAACCTAAGGCGCCTGTTGCTCACCATCTCGGTCCAGCTGGGCCAGCAGTTCAGCGGCTCGAACATGATCAACTACTACGCGCCGGTCATCTTCGCGGACAGTATGGGCCTTGGCCGGCAGCTGTCGTTGATCTTGGGCGGCTGCGCGCAGTGCACCTACTTGGTTGGCTCGGCTATCCCGGTTCTCCTTATGGACCGTTACGGCCGGCGAACGCTGCTGATGGTGTGCTCGGCGGGGTTGTGCCTGTGTTTCGTGATGGTCGCGATCCTTTTGTCTTTGGGGACTGAAAGTGCTGCCTATGGAGCAACCGCTTTTATCTTCATCTTTCAGTTGTTTTATGGTATAGGGTGGCTACCGGTAAGTGACGCTCCCGAGACTCCTAAGAGAGACGCGTCCCCAAAAATGCTTACAGTTGGGCTACGTTAGGTTCCGTGGTTCTACCCAACCGAGATCAATACTACGAGGGTTAGATCGAGGATGCAAGCAATTGCATCGGGCTGGAACTGGATGGCCGTCTTCGCCGTGGTGAAAATTACGCCGATTGCTTTCGGTGAGTGGCCCTCGAGTCGTTATGAAAGGGCGAGAGATGACGCACATGGAACCCCAACGAATGCTAACAATGTCGTAGCAAATATTGGATGGCGAACCTTCATAATCTTTGCAGTTTTAAATGCCATCTTTATTCCAATGGTGTATTTCTTCTACCCCGAGACGAAGGGGCTGGAGCTGGAGGATATACCACTTCTATTCCATAAAGGAGGTGTCACAGGCGGCGTCTTCTCCTCCAAAGGTAGGACGATCACACCGGGGCAGCATATGCGTGAGGTCAGCCTGGATATGAAGAAGAATGGCGAGGCAGCGGAAGAAGTAGAGATAGGAGTTTAGCCACGTACTAGGCTAGCTTTGAGTGCCCTGCCGTTGTATGGGTTGAGGATGTATCAGCGGCCGTCACTGACGTCCCCTGAATCATGGATTTATTAGTTAGCTTGCCTTAAGCTCTTAGGAGCAAACTAACCGCATTCTTCATTTCAATATATGGAATGGTAATTCAGATATTATGATCAGTGAACTTCAGCGGTCCATCGCAGTTTTTGCTTTCAATTGTTTCGCCATAGCTGAGTAATTACGTCCTCCACTTCGCCGTCCGTATCACCACGAGCTGTAATTCATAGTGACATCCATGTACATCTCCCTCCTATGTACCCAAGAGATTATCCCTCCTGCCAGATTTCATACGCAAACATCGAGGGTTTTGCGATAGTGGGCGTTACCACCAGTTGCCGCGTCAATCTCAGGTCTCGCGAATATGTGGCCCTCTCTCAGAACTGAACTCTTCTTCTGTTATGCGACTTTCTTTGTCGGCAATACAGAAGCCTCGGCTAGTAAATCAACCAGCCATTGACCAACAGGCTCAGTCTTGTACACTGGAGCTATTGTGGCGAAAGCGCTGGGTATCACCAGCGTGATGGTCGCCACAGAAAATCCAACAAGGCCGAGTAGGGCTATTGGGATGACTGCACGGGCTCAGTCGAGGACCGCCGCCTTATCCAACGTTCTCTTGGGCCCGCTTCCAGTATAGCCCCAATTCGCTCGTTATCATTCTCCATCGATAAACATCATCCGCTGATCCTTTAGTGCTTGATAGTTCCTAATTTCTCTGTTTGATATCCGATGCAGCTTTACTAACCTCCTCCTATGAGCTTCGTATATACTCTCGGATATCAGATTCGAGATAGAGACCCTCCGGCGTCTTGAGCGATTTCACTGGCCAAGTGCCATAACCATGGTCGCTTTTTATAATAATGCTCTGCAGGGCCCTACCGGCGTTGTCAATCCAGTTTACACTGAGAACCTTCGGCAACTGGTTGTAAAGACACGGCAGGATGACTCGTGGGTAGAGGTCTATCTGCTGGTCCCTTCGAAATGCAAGTCTCCGTGCATGGTATGCTTCTTCCACCGAAGAAAACAAAGACGTCTCCTTGTCGCTCTTGCTGATTCTCAGAAGTCGAGGTCCGGAAAAGAACTTCATAGCGTCGTCGCGGACTTGAGCCCTTGATGAAGCTGTCTCCGGGAGACTTCCTCGAGCTCGGTACGTCGGCAAGAATTTTTCTACCCAGGCCCTGTATACTCTGCGAGCTGTGAGAGAGTGTTGGTGTCTTTGATTTTCCTCTCTGGGTTTAGGCTAAGCACGAAAGATCAAACTCACATCTCATGCATTTGCGGTCTGCCTCGGAGAGGTTCTCGTCTCCGAAATCGTGGAAGAACCGGCAGGTGGAGGCGTAATCAAAGAGGCCATCATGGCTTTGGAAAGGTCGTTCCCATTCGATCCCCTCAGGCCGTAGTCCCAGAAACTTCAGTACTTCAGAGGGCCGGTTGCTGAGAAATATCTCATGATTGTCCGTCTCGTCTTCGATTTCTTCGATTCGAAGTTGCAATCCGGCAACACCGAGGGTGAGGCCGAAGGGCCGCAGCATCGTGTGCATGAACCAAAATATATCGCCATGTGCACACTGGAATATTTGCCACTCAAGGTCTTGTAGCGAGCAGCAATAATGAAAGTCGATTTGGGCTAGCCGCAGCCTTGATTCCTCCGTAGTCTCCATGCCGGCAGTCTCCGGCCATGGGATCGCCAATTGAGCGGTCGCATTTTATTTACGCTCGACAAGAGCATGGGTCGCACCTACGAGAAGCCTGATGTTCTCTAACTCTGTGGCATCCAGACGCTTGCGGGTAGCTTGGACGCTGTCGCATTCGTCGAAACGGCCTACCGTGTCCCAGCACACGAAGACATCGACGTCGCCATAGTCGATTTTCCCCGGACTCTCAATGGGCGAGGCTACCACAAGGAAGCGCTGTCTCAGGGCAGCATGCACATTTTCGCGGTTACGACGGTACACATGAGGAGGCATTCGTGGTGTGTCAAGATTCAGGTCATTGCCATTCCTCCGGAAACCGAAGCCGCCCATTGTGATTCAATTCGCAACTGCTCCCCTTCCGTGTTCGGTGTTTCCTGGTGCGGAACGGGCGCGTTCCTCGGTCCTGATATCGCGGCCACTAGAGGGTAGCTTTTCGCTTGATGATGCTGTGTGTCGCGGTATATTAAATAGAATAGGCTGAAAATGTGGACTGGGTAAGGTGAGCTTAGCAAGGTGAGACGCAGTAGGGTGATATGGGTAAGATGCCACTTATGGTGGGAACCAACATGTATCAAGTTACTCTATCTTTGGACGAGGTTCCAGCCACGATTTACATTCATAGCATGCTTCTCATACACCTCCTCCAGTTCGAAAGGGAGATTTAGACTGTAAGTGAATCCAAATGCTTGCTGGGTGGCAAATGCTCGGGAGAGATTGTATTCCTCGGGAGGGTTTATATTCTAGGTGGGACGTTGATCTGGGAGAGGGCAGAAAGAGTATAATGTTGAATGAAGTAGCATGGAGGGAGCCCATCTTCAGAAATTGACGAGATTGAGAAGACACCGGAATTAAATGCCTTGTACGACGAGGCAGCTGAGAGTCGATATTGTGTGAAATTTGCTCCTGCCTTAGAAGCCGGGAGTATCACCGTGATTGCAGGACCTATCGTGGCGAGGGGAATGTTCGCGCCATCATGTTTGCATGGACTTGAGAGGCGTTGTGATATCATTCATGTGACTCTCCCCGTACCGCGCACTCACAGGCTATGAGTAAATAATCGGAGAATGCTCTATTGGCCCAGGCATTGGTTTGATTTACCAACCAAGTCAATCAGGGGTATTGTGGTATCAGAGGCAGTGAAGGTTAGGCTTCTCATGACACACCGAATTCATTCTATGACTTTCTTGAGGTCGTCGAGGAAGTCCCCACTGGTGTCCTTTATGGCTTGTTACTCGATAAATCAATGATCTCCTATCTCTTTGCAGTTGTAGTCGTGGTCTTAGTACATGATGGTATGTCGCACACTATGCGGTCTATTATCATAAAATGCCTTCACGTCCTTTTCTCACCTTGGCAGTCGACCCATGTCCGAACCGGCATCATGGGACGACCGTCGATGATGCGTTCAGGAAATGTTCAGCACCTTGATATCCATACATAGCCCTCGCGAATTCTTCTGCTGCGATAGGCTCCTTGGTCTTATCCTCATCCGACTGGAGATTACCGAGCTCGCGTGATCGTCGGGCGACGAGCTCAACACGCCCTTTACGTAGCGACATGAACTTCTCCAATTTTTCGGGAATGACCTCGGGAGTTGCGTCCCTGAGAAGATAGCCTAGAGCCTCCGCGTCTTCGATTGTGATGTTGCAGCCCTGGCCTGCGTGCTGTGTGACTGCGTGAGCGGCATCGCCGATCAAGACCACCTTACCATGGAACCAGGTTTCTATGGGCGTGATGTCGCGGACTCTCCAAGCATCTATCTTGCCATGTCTGAAGAGGTCGACAAGGTGGTCGGCAAAGTCAGGGGCGAGATCTTTCGCCATCCTCGAAGCTGGAATATCTTTTATGATGCCCGTGTTTAAAGAGTCAAACATGTCGGCAAATTCCTTCTCGGAGGTATACCCGAGGACCTGAAGGTCCCTGGGTGAGGTATGATAGGCGATGATCCTCTTGTTCGACTGAGGGCCAGCTGCCGTATAGGCGCTGCTGAGTCCAGCTCGAGATGCGGGGTCCTCGGTGAGGTAAGCGAAATGTGGATCAGATTTGAGATCGTCAATCGGCAGCCGCGTGATGAAGGCAAGCAGGTTGTGACTTCTCGGGGTACCTTTACCCTCAAAGACGGCCGACCGGACGGCAGAGTTGAGGCCATCGGCGCCGATGATCAGGTCACCCTGGAACACCCGACCGTCTTCAGTGGTGGCGGTCCCGGCCTGCGCATCCACTTGGGTCACCTTGGCATTCCGGACGATTTCTGCAGGCGAACCCGGGAATTCGCTGCTAGTCGCGAATCGCATCAACTCCTGCTGCAGTTTCGCTCTCTTCACCAAAACCGACGGCGCCCCGCCGAACCTCGCCCTTGTGTCGAAGTGCACAGTCCTCAACTCCTCGCCTTTGTTGTTCCTCACCCACAGGTGGGTCATAACAACCATGTCGAGGTTCTCGGGTCTGATACCTGCTCTCTGAAGAAGATTGAAAGCGTTGGAAACAACCGAAAGGCCATAGTCGTTTGTCGTAAAGTCGAGCGTGCCTCGCTCAAGGACAGTGACCTCGTGCTGTGCGCGGAGGTACCCTGCCGCCGATAGACCCCCAATGCCTCCGCCACAGACGATGATTTTGAGCGGCATTTCGCAAGAGATGGTCGGGTTGAGACAAGGCGGAGTTGTGTAAATTGTAGGACTCTTCTCTTCGTGACGTAACGGCACTCTAAGGAGTCTATGGACGGATTCTGTTCTTCGCGAGTACTTAGGAATACAGGAGCCATAAAGCTCCTGTAAGACAGCGTAAGTAGAATAGAGTCAGGGGTCACACAACTCCCACTCAACGTCTTTATTCTGGAATTTATATTGGTAGGGCCCTCTGCTTCTCTGCAAGGTATTTATAAACCACACGCATCCAACCGTTCTCTTGACTAAGGTAATATCGATACGTAATGGTTGTATGGCTTGGCCCGGGAGGTTGAGGCTGTAGCTTTGGGGCCCAATTCCAAGGGTTACCTATAACGACCGCAATGCAACACTACTATTCTCCAGGGCGGCTCTGTGAACGCTTTCATCCCCAGCTTCCAACTCGAAGTCACTGTGGACATACACTAGATAATCCCCACGGACCCGATAGACAAGGGCTTAGTTGGTCTTGAAGCAAATCTACCACGTGGAACTCAGTATGCTTACATAAGATGCGATATATCTTTGCGATGATGGAAGTCAATGTAGCCAGGAAACATCTTCGAGGCGTGCACTTCATGTTAGCGCTGTCGCGGGGGCCCACAATCTCCTGCTGGGGCCTTGGGACTCACCTTACGGTTAGCGCTAATAAGACGTCGTACCAGCAGCCGCTACAGCGAATGAATAGTTCTGTATCACATAAGCATAATAGCAAGAATAATAAAGTCCAAGGGAGAACACTGAAAATGGGGTGTAAATCCCTTATAGTATGTTGTATGAGAAGCCAGAGATAAAGCTCTATATTAAGAATACGAATGGCGAAAGGCTTATGCATCTTTCCTTTCAAAGTTCTCGTTATACACGTCGAAATCATTGTGTTCCGAATTTAAAGGGCATCCTAAAGCGAAGCGCCTCTTCACCTTACCTTTGGATCACCGACCCCAGCACTCCCACACTTGGCGGGGACCCATCTCTTGAGGTCATTCGTGAGCCAGAACCCGACGAATAAACCCTATAATACTTATAACCCAAAGGTCTTAAAAGGACCTCGATCCTCGGCTTCTGGTAGGTCTCATCTATCGACGTCATAATCACTTGCCGGTCGGTCCCCGGCACGCCCGCCTCACACGAAGCCCTTAGAATGCCACTGCGGCAGCGAATATGACGGCGCCGAAGTCTACGCCAACTCCTATGCCGACATTAGAGTCTGTGCTGAAAGCACCGCTTGGAGCTGGCCTTTCATTGTCGCCGCGCTAGCTTCGGGGCCCGAGTCCGCGCCCGAGTCAGAGCTCGAGTTCGAGGCCGGAGGCGTCCCCGGTTTCGCACGAGACGCGACGAACGGATAGCCAAGTAAGCTTAACCGTAGATAGCCAGGAGAGGACTCGCGTCTTACGAATAGTCGGGACATAGTTAGAAAATCCACCAGATTCACCCAGCCGGGGGGGGGGGCAGCCTTGGTAGTGATGCCGGGCCTGTCGCCGCTTTAGCAACGACTATCTGCCTCATCTTATACTGTAAATATATGAAGAACGTAATATCCGAATCGACCTAGATTACATGTATACCCGTAAGGAGAAGCACAAATTCCCGAGATAATTGGAAGGTACAAATTTTACAACGGACACGTAAGCACATTCCCATGGAGACTTCCCGCCAAATTATTATGCGGCCATTTCAAATATTTGTCGGCCGGGATCAGTATCTGCTAACTCATGTAGAGAAGCTCTACGACTTTCGTATACGGAGGCGGCTGCTGGCTTGGGGCGGTGGGTCTTCGTCTGGGGGATCGAGCTAGCGGGCAGTTCTGGTAGCACCGTCGGTTTCCTCCGCGCTGCTTTTCCGAACCACTGCTCCATTATATGTTTCGATTTTCTGTAGTCCGCAAAACTATCCCTGGTCGTCCGCGACGTGTAGTCCGGCTTTTGCACCTCGGCCCACGCGGAGGTGCCCGTTTTGTCTGCGATATTGAGGTCCGCTCCTGATTGACAGAGCATGTGGACTACATCAGCGCTCCCCCTGAGAATCGCCACGTGTAAGGGAGTTTGCCCTAGGGAGTTTTGAGCGTTTATGTTGGCACCCTTCTTCCTTAACCTTTTGACCATTTCGGGGGCAACCTCGGGGTCCCCATCCGCCACAGCAGCATGGAGGGGCGACCGTCCGGAGTCATCTGTCAAGTTTGGGTCCGCGCCTAACGATAAGATGAAGCGCACCATTGGAACATACCCCGATGCGACGTGCTTGTGGAGCAATGTTTCTCCGTTGATATCTCTCATATCGATGTCTGCGCCCGCCTTACGAAGACATCCTAGTATCTCGGGAGAACGAGACGCGGCCATGAGGAGGGTGCTGAAACTCTCGTTGGGGTTGGCACCTGCTGCGAGGAGAGATTCGCAAATCGGCACACTGCCGGACTTGACAGCAATATGAAGTAAAGTCTCCTTAATTGTTGTGATTTGGTTAACGAAATGCGCACCGAGCATCAGCAGAGTGTTGACCGCTTCAACGTGTCCTTTCTCAGCGGCATACCAAATCGGCGGCTTCAGGCCCGCCTTGGGTGGCACTCCGTCAACCTTGGCACCAGCCTCTACAAGGATCTTCAGACAATTCGCGCAGCCAAAATCTGCCGCATAGTGCAAGGGAGTAATCCCCAAGCGATCACTGCAGTTTGGGTTGGCACCCGTCGCGAGAAGGATTTGTACGATGCCACAAAGCCCGAGAGACGCCGCCATGTGAAGAGCCATCAGACTGTCTTGTTTCTCAACCATCACATTGTCACTCCACCGGTGCTGCATAATCTCCTCAACTTTCGCAGCTTCTTTGTGAAGAATGGCATCCCATAATTCCTTGTCGGCGATTTTGAAATTCCCCTGCATTTTCGAGGGCGAAATGTCATCCGCCGGGTCTTTGGTAAACCGGTTCCGGTATCTCTGCATACTGGTCTCCTTGCCTATTAGTGTCACCATTCTCCAACTAGGTGTGACCCCGCTAGTATAATTGCTGACTCGGGATTTAAACTCCCCAGGATTCAGCAAATCTCCTTGAAGTGTCTGATCTAATAATAAGGGCGTCGTCTTGGGTTTTCGTAGAAGGGCCAAGGACTTGATCCTCCGTGCCGACAGGCCAGATTTGGTTCGTGGATGCAAGCCATCAGGAGGCTCTTCCGAAGGTACTTCAGCAAGAACCCGACTCGTCGAACTGCTAGCCTGCGGCGACGACTGGGACGACCCGATGGCGTTCGGAGCACTAAAGGCCATCAACGAGAGCGCTGACTTTGCCAGCACGAGAGATGATGATGCAGACGGGTCAGCCATATTGTTAGGCTGCGAGTCGGAAGTCAGGCCGAGTCGTACAGGACCCGTTTCGGTACGTTGCAGCGACCGATTTGCTGATGAAACCGATGGTCTAGAGGGACCGTCCGTGTTCTCTGAAGAGCTTTGGCTGCCGGTGGGTAGTGCAGAGGTATTTCTGGTACTTTGCAAGGCCGAGCCATCGCCCGTAGGGAGCATCTCTTCGTAGGGCGGAGGGGCATCGAAGGAAGTCGCAACATGAGCGTCAATGAAAGTTAAAGCATCATCTCGAGCAGAGTTCAAGTCCTGCGCGTGCCGGAGCTTGGCTAAATGTCGGGACTTCTCGTCAACCTCGGCGATACTGATATATACCGCCAGAGCTCTCACCTGCCTGCCAAGGCGTTCGTCGCTCACTTTTATGTTTGTGCTGTCCCAGAGGTTTTGAACGCTGCTCCACGCATAGCTAGGCTGACCGGTCGTAGCAATATTAAGTCTCCCGATGTGTTTTCTTATGTCGTTGGCAACAATCCGGATGGCGCTAAAATAGATATTGAGAGCAGTTAAATCATCCCGCCGCTGGAAAGTGGGCGGGTCACTATCGAGAGAAGAGAGGATCTGATCAAGTCTTTGCTTTGCAGACATTGTCTGAGCATGCAATTGTCTTAACTCTGTTGGAGCATCGCTGCAACATCGCAGAAGGCGGTTGATTATGACAGCCGACGTTCCTGCCGTGCCGACTAACTCAGCGCAGACCGCCGCAAGATCCAGCGCAGACACCTCCATGATTCCTGCGCAGCCTAACTAGGTACCTAAGTAAACACTGATGAGAGGTACTTGATATGTTGGGACGTTGTCCGGCTTACGCGAGAATGCTTAGCGATCATTCAAAAGTTCAAGTTGTCATCCCTCAGCCTAGGATTCTTGGGGACTTAAGAACCGTAAAAGTAGGTAAATAGAAGGCAGAGGGCACATAACACACTTGCATTGTTGATTTCAAGGTCTCGACAGCAGAAAGGATTCCAAGTTTAAGCATAAGCTGGCAGGTGCCATGGGGGGTTCTCATATGAGGACCAGGCACAAGGCGGATGGGCTGACGAGAGACCCCTGAGCACTGCATCAACTATTCATCCTGGTTTGTTGCATCGGTCTTCCGTCCCACTAATCTCCCCGTAATCTAAACCCATGAAGAGAGCAATGTCTCAGATAACACTGGCGCTAGAGGATGAGCGACTAGGGACATACCTACTACTGTAGTAAGCAGACTCAAAGAAACAAGCACATGAAGGATTTCGTTTCCGAACCATTCGGCTCCGAATCCTTTCGATGTATCATTCGGGCCTCGTCGTAAAAGTTCTGAAATTTTCGGAACATTAATACAAAAATGATAAAAGGTAGGCTTAACGGAATAAACGCCTGACGGTTTTAAGCTATACTAAGCAAAAAGGAATTCGTACAATTGGATTAGAAACGGTGAAGTATAGAAACCTTAACCATGTGAGAATACGCGAACGCACAGAGACACGCAGGGATACATACACTCACTAAGCGCCTATATAGGTAGATGTTGCTCCGTTTTGGGAAGGCGGTGAATAGTACTTTCCTAACAGAGCCCCACTCTGCAAGATACCGCCAGAAAACAAAAAGAAAAAGTTGGAGCTAGAGCTTAACGGCTGGAACCGGTCGAAAAAAAAAAGTTAAAGCAGAGCTCGAAAAACGAACCGACACAGCAAATCAAGTTCGCTCGTCCTGAAGGCCCAGGCATTGCCAGAAAATGCCTCCAACCAAGTCCAATTTGAAGCGAAAGGCTTCTACCGTTGAAGCGGAAGCAAAAGATCAAGCTCATTCGGACGACGAATTTGGAAGTGGTCTACTCGAAGGTGCACTCGAAGACGACGAGTCAGACGATGAAGATTATATCGACAGAGACGAGGACGATAACGAAGGTGATAGCTCGGATGCCGACAGCGAAGAACAAGAAGAAGAAGAAAAGGACGGCGAGGACGACTTAGCTAGCGATGACATACCATCAGACGAGGAGGCGTCCAAGCCAAGACAACTACAGGATGGTATAAGCGCCGACGCCGAGGAAAATGTCGGACGCAATTACCGAGTTGAAAGGGATGCAAATGGTGGTGAAAGATATGTTTATGATGAGATCGATCCGGTCTACGACTCTGACGACACAGATGCTCAGGAGCCTGAGAACACAATTGGCAACATCCCTCTGTCCTTCTATGATTCATATCCGCATATTGGATACGACATCAATGGCAAAAGGATCATGCGCCCTGCTACGGGCGAGGCTTTGGACGCTTTATTGGACAGTATAGAAGTGCCCAAGGGATGGACCGGCCTCACAGACCCCGCCACAGGGAAGCCCCTTCAGCTCAGCCAGGATGAGCTGGAGCTTCTTCGACGTGTGCAGATGGGCGAAGTTCCGGAGGAGGGATATGATCCTTATCCTGTAAGTATCGCCGCGCATGAACCCTGGGATAACCTAACATAGCAGCAGGATACCGTGGAGTGGTTCACTAGCTTCGAAGAAACTATGCCGCTCAGTGCCGCTCCGGAACCAAAACGGCGTTTCCTCCCTTCCAAACACGAACAGAAGCGGATCGTAAAACTAGCTAAGGCAATTAAGGAGGGCCGGATATTGCCATACAAACCGCCAGAGGAAAGGGAGAAGGAGCAGGAAGAGGAGGAGGAGCAGCACTTCGATATATGGGCAGACGAACAACCTCGGCCGCATAACGTAATGCATATCCCGGCCCCCAAGTTAGCTCCTCCGGGCTACGGTGAGAGCTATAATCCGCCACCCGAATATCTTCCCACTGAAGATGAGAAAAAGAAGTGGGAAGAAACGGATCCCGAGGAGCGAGAGAAGGAGTATCTCCCTCAGAAGTATGACAGCCTACGCAGAACTCCAGCGTATGGCAATTTCGTCAAGGAGCGTTTTGAGCGATGTTTAGATCTGTATCTCGCACCACGTGTGCGTAAGAGCAGGTTGAATATTGACCCAACCTCACTACTTCCTAAGTTGCCCCGACCGGAAGAACTTCGACCTTTCCCCACTGTGCCATCCATAGAGTTCAGTGGCCACGAAGGCAGAGTCCGATCAGTTTCTATCGACCCCACGGGACAATGGCTTGCAAGTGGTGGTGACGACGGCGCTGTAAGAGTCTGGGGTCTCGCAGACGGCAAACAGCAGTGGATGGTGAAGCTCAGTAGCGACGAGCCAGTGGATGTAGTACGTTGGCGGCCAGGGCAAGATGCTTCAATTGTCTCGGCAGCTGTGAGCGAAGATATATTCTTCATGGTTCCGTCGTTTGGAAACCCCGAACTTGAACAAGCTAGTCGGGATGTCCTTGATACAGGGTTCGGCTATGCTGCGAGTGGTAAGCAACTGACCACTGCAGACGGTGCCCGGAAAGACCCGCCCGGAAAATGGTCACGCCCTGGGGCGCGCCTGGAAGACGAAGGCGTCCTGTTGAAAGCCACTGTTCGATCGCCAATCAAGACGATACACTGGCACCGACGCGGAGATTACTTCTGCACCGTATCTCCCACCGGACAGAGGAGCTCCGTTGCTATACACACCTTATCAAAACATCTTACTCAAATACCCTTCCGCAAGCTACCTGGTTTGGCGCAAACGGCCCAATTCCACCCGTCTCGTCCTCTATTCTTCGTGGCCACCCAACGGGCGATTCGTTGCTACGATCTCCAGAAACAGGAGCTTGTCAAGGCTCTACAGCCTGGGGCACGCTGGATTTCTTGCTTTGACATCCATCCGGGTGGCGACAATCTCGTCGTGGGTTCATACGACCGACGAGTATGTTGGCATGATCTCGAGTTATCGACACGACCGTATAAGACGATGCGTTTCCACGCCGAAGCTGTTCGGGCTGTGAAATTCCATCGGAGTTACCCACTGTTCGCGGATGCGAGCGACGACGGTACCCTGCAGATTTTCCACGGCAAGGTGGTGAATGATCTGATGGAAGATCCGACCATCGTGCCTGTCAAGATGCTCAAGGGCCATAAAGTGGTCAATAAGCTTGGCATTATGGACATAGACTGGCACCCTCAGCACCCTTGGGTCGTCAGCGCGGGCGCGGACGGCACTTGTCGATTATGGACATAACCCTAGCGTGTTTTGGGGGGGGGGGGGGGTTGGGGTTTGGGTTGCCCCCGGTTTGGCCAATCGAGTCAGGTTGTGTCGCGGCTTCATAGCGATGGCGTTCCAAAGGAGATAGACCTTATTCTTGGGACGTTCCGTGTAAGATTCCGGAAATAAATTGGTTGCCGACGTGACGAGGCATCTTGGTTTGTGGTTATCCTCCGTCGTACATGTCGATCCCACCTTATAAAAATTATTATTTCAATTTCTGCCAATCACGGACTGGTAATTACCGGGTCCTGCGATTCGCTACAAGCCCCCTTTTTAAGTTAGCCTCATCATCCATAGAGAGACGTATTCCTCAGTCTGTACGTAAGGCATCCATGCTGCTATATAGATACCCTTGATACCCAACCCCTTCTCCCCGTAATGGTTCACTGGAGGATACCTACGCCGCTGAAGTTCGGTGCCCTAGCTCGGCTAATATGTAATTCCATTCTTAACCACGGTATAATCCTATATTAATCCAAGATATATCCAGGTGACTATCAGATAGGCACCCTACAACTATCGTTTGCGAGGAAGCCATTGCGCTGCAGATGAGTTCCCCTGGAGATTGATGATACAAGAGCTAGTCTCCCTTACTTCCGCTGACTGTACACGCTTCAGTTTATACGACAAACAACACTGGGTCAGCCTCGGATCCCTCCTTCATTTGTCTCGGGCGTTGGGCTCCAACTTCAAGAGATTGCCTCCCACTCAGCTAGGCTTTTACCCCGTGCTCTTCGACCCGACTACTAGCCTTCCGTGCTGAAACTCATCCCTGCCACCCTTCCTCAACGCGTCGTCCGGTTCGATTGCTGCGGAATGGCTGAGAACGAGGCGCTAGCTATATGCCGCGGGACAGGGGATTGCATTTCGCTCCAGCCGTCGCCCTGGGATAAGAAGATTGCGACCGGAGCCTTTCGTCGCTCTCTAGAGCCTGGTCGACCGCATGAGTTCCAGGTCCAAAAGCACACACATGACGAACAATCCCCGTTGCTGGTAAATGACATCAACTTCGCTTACCTCGCTATACGGGCATCACGGCGTATAAAAGCGCACCTTGCGGATGCTATCCCGGAGACAGTGGGCTCCATAGAGGCAACACGGATAGTAGCCCTAACCGAGATAACCGAGAGAACCGAGACTTCGGGTCTAGCGCCAAGCGTTCGGGCCACACTTCGCCCCAGGCCTGTGGGTTCTCCCTAGCTTCGGAAACGAAGACGACGGTCGATCTAGTAGGGACCAACTTAGCCTGATAAGGCTTAAGATTGTGTTGCGCAAAGGCACTTGGTACTTGTTAGACAACCCAATCCAAACCTCCTGCCGAATGTTGAGATGCCAGCCGTGCCCGAGAGGAAGAGAGACTGTGCTCCTCGAGTCTATGGAGCGATTGTTTTGACTGCGCGGGAGTCTTAAAACTGATAAAGATTCGCGAATTCTTTTGATATCCCGCGACGTCAATTGCGCCGACTTCGCCGATCACGACGTTTGTACCGTTCGTTTCTCCAGGAGTTAGCTAGCGCGTTTGCGCCGTGGCCGTTTCTGTCTTGAGTTTGAGTCGAGCAACAGCACCGGCACCAGAATAACGCCGACGAAGACATGATGGAGTCCGCTAGGGAACTCCGGGGCGGTTACGCCTTCTCATAGAACTGTTGCACCCCCTGACGGCCACTTCGAGCGCCCCATCAACTGGGGTAGTGCCGCCCGAGAGCAGCTCATCTTCCCTCTGAGATGAGTCTCTTTCAGATGGTGTCAAGGAATCGAGAAGTATGACCGAACCCACGACGCTTGTGGTCTATCAGCGATTGGACCGAAATGCACCTGTTTTGCGTTTGATTTTGACTGCGAAACAGCGACCTGCCCGAGGACTTGAACTAGTACTTGACAGCGTGCAGGCGCGATATAAGAAATCTAACTAGGTTCCTCCGTAAGAACCTTCGGCACTCGACGTCTCTGAATGCATATACAACATACATAAGTGTCTGTATGCAGGCACGCGGCAAGTGGCAACACGATCGATCAACGAGCTTCCTGTGGCGAAAATGCAATGCAATGCGACACCATGCATGTCTCCCATTGCATACTGTTTTGGGAAAGCGGTCTAGACGGCAGCTACCACCTTGGACATGCGAACCGAACTCATCAGGAGCCCTTTAAAAGGGTTGGTTTTAGGGCAAGGACACGCATGAATCTAAAAATCCGACCAAACGTGGGAACGAATTGTCCGAACATGGCTCGAAACCACAGTCACATCTGTCCCGGCTACAATGGTTGGGCTCAGAACCATATAAGGTGGCAGTATGACCTCAGTGGTCTGACAAAAGCAATGTTCGGAAAATCCCGGAAGAGTTTGCGATAGAAAGGCGCGGGCTATTTCAAGAAAATGCCCTTAAATTGCCTGTGTGCGAGCAAACGTCGGATCATTTATTCCAGTGGTATGGATGGCGGACTGGCCAGGGGAGTATATCAAGCTCTCCTGCTCCTGGTTGCACTTGGAAAGTTCCTGTGACAGCTTGGATATCGCAGGATCTGTTTTTATTACACTCGAGTCTAGAGTGCCCTATATGCGACCCTTGAAGTTGTCGATTACCTACATAAGGTTTCCCCTTCCCATGAACTCAGAGCTAAGAGCCCTTGGATGCGTCAACATGAATTCTTCACTGAGCCTAAGCAAGTGCGCCCAACATTTTTGCCCCTCCCCTTTCCCTATAACCAATAACCTGAAGACTCAAAAGGGTTTCTCCCCACTTCCAAGGGCAATAACATGTGAACAACCAAACAAAAGAGCTGAAAAAGGCACCATACATAAGAAGGATTTTGGGTGTGAAAGACGAACCGACATCTCGGACTACAGCTTATGGCTCATAGCTGGTTAACGGGCCGGTTATTACGAATGTTCACCATGGCGGGTTAGTCCCCCATAAAGCCATCGGTGATGAGCGGTCCATAGGTGCCGTGATAGGTGGGAACGTCCTCGAACTGCTGACCAGCAGCACAAACATAGTCCGCAGTCTGATCAACTGGCGAAGCGACAACGTCCCACGACGCTAGAGTTGTGTAGCTCGTTTCGCTTCCATGGCCATTCGGTACCAACATACTGGTGCTGAGGTCGGATGTCTGTGGGGCCCGAAATGAGAACTCGTTCGTCTCAATCCATCGGACCAGATCGCCAGGGTATTGACGAGTGGCATACTCCTGGTCGAGGGCACTTTTGGCCTGCTCGGTTAAGCGGGGAGCAGAGCCATCAGCGTCGCGTTTATGGACACGAGTAAGACTAGGACGGAAAATGAGATGTGGGTAGAAAATGGCAAGACGATTGAGATGGCCAGGCACAGCAATATCGATATCCGCCCTGAGGGTGCTGTCGGTATAGCCAGAGTCTGAGCTATTATCCCGGTTCTGGTTGGATGCATCTGGACCACGGGGACGAACCTTGTCGAACCCGTTCTCGAGGGTGACAGTCCTGATCGGTGGGTCGGCAACATGTTTGCTCAGATTGGCAGGCGAGAAGTTTCTCCTGTTCAGGTAGGGAGGACGACGTTCGGTGTGGTGCTTCTCGACGAGCTCCCATTCCTGCTCAGAGAGCTCGTGGGGTCGTTCATGAGCGAATGGTTTCGGGTCGGGATCTGCATACATAGTGATATCCGTTTGAAGAATGTCTGTTATGAAAGGCCTGCTGTTTTTATAGGATATGGGATGTTTATCGGCTACTCCAAGTGGTGTAAGCCAACTGGCAAAAGTTCTTTGCACATGGGGTCAACGTACATCGTCTTATAAGAAAGGAGACGTATGAGTACGGCAAGCGACCAAGTCCAACTAGGGCTGGGCAGTTTGGCTCTGATGTTTAACCCCTTCCGGGAGATTCACAACGATCTAAGTCGATGCACAGTGCGTTCGTGTATTTCAAGCCAATCAGATGCTCGTACAGAGCAGACGAGAATGCCTCCCTTATGTGGGTGTCGACTCCCACTGAAAAAGAATATACGGAAAATATAGGATGGTCGGACGAGTGAAGTGGTGTTTGGTCCCAACTTTGTTCCTATTTGTGGGAGAGGGCCGAGATTTTATACTGAACGCCTACAAACCTATCCATGGCGGGGTAGATGTTAAAGAAAAAGAGGTGACATCTGCATACCTAGATACGCAGCAGCTTCTTTCCCTCCATTGAGTATAGGTGATACCGATGGTACAACAAACAACTTTGGTGGCTTGAAAGGGTTGGAACCAGGATAACCAACCAATGTAGGTACAAAGTGGGCTCCTCCAGTCGACTCATAGCGCTCATGATCACAATATGTCCCGTTAACACTTACCCAAAGGGAGAAGCCCTCCTGAAAACTGTTATCCAAGAGATTATTGCGGCTCTTGCACGCCTCACTCTGTAGAGGAGGAGTGTCATATGCTCGATCATCTGTGGCGGTGAATTTACTGCGGCAATTTCTCCAGGCGGCAAACGCTACACACAGCCAGGGGGACGCGATGTGAATGTATAATACCCCCAGGCGTGCGTATCTTCCGTGAACGTTCATTGATCCGAACACGCTGCCTGCATGGACCGAGAAACGAATAGACGTACGGATGACACGGCGTGACCCTTGCTCGACTTAGGGACATGATACATCATTTGAGTTTCTCGTTGGCAGCTTTTCAGGTAGGAGCCTGCAGCACGATGGACCGTAAGATTGTAGGTACATTAAAGAGACAGTACTTAGTACGTAGGTAAATAAATAAAGTACATAAATATATATATGACAGGCCAAAAAGGAGGCCTATGTTCGCATGTACCTAACGTAATGCATGCATGTGTGCATGTGCCGGCGACCCCCAACCCGCCTTCTCCTATAATACTACATCATGCCGTAATCGGTCTCTTATACCTTCATGTTACACAGCCCAGGCACAGAGATCGATGTAAGACACGACAGGCGTCCCATCTCATATCCAGTGTGACCGCTTCGCGAGAAACCCGGACTTGAAGGACATCACTTTTACTTTTTCAAATGCGTACACTTCGAGATTATTAAAAATATCATATGTGATGCTAAGCTAGACCGCGTAGATTTGTGGTGTTACATAATCAGGAGCAAACTCTACGTAGCCAGCGAGTTCTTTGAAGCTCAAGTACGCAGCTGTAGTGATCCGTCGTTCGTGATATCCTGAATGTATCCAAATTGCGAGGCTATCGATCACCGGCTGAGCGCCCGCACAGGTTCCCTAAGTTCAATCCATGTCTGGGTTTCCCTCGTGGCCATATGCCACGCCCCGGTTTGGGGAATGCAATGGGGCCACCGGGAGCGCAAAATTTTCCCGACAATGCAAGACGAGCGATGCCCTGCTGTGATACATAGTACCTCTCGATATGACATTCATCATCACATTCACTGTACTGGAGCGGTGCTTTACGTAGTCCGGCGTATTGAATGACTTAGCCGTCTCTCCCGGGGGGCGGGCTACACGATGCAAGATTATCCCACCGAGCTCATGCAGAAGAACATGCGTCGCGACGCAAGGATAAAGGCCTTTATGTGGATCTGCTTATAAAGGTAACCTCGATGTCTGTTGCTGTAATGTAAGTACTTGCAGCACTCCCTCTTGGCAAATATGCAGCCGATCAACTGGTAGGGCCTGCACTACTTGTGGAATCTGTTCCGTGGGACATCTAAAGAAGACAAGCAGACAGAAGTACAATATGATCTGAAGTAGGAAGCGGAGGCAGTGCTTTTACAACTCCTAGGGGCATTCTTTGTTAGTTACGTCCATTGGACCACCATATGCCGGATGAGGCCAGAATATAGACTCTAAACAAATTGTATAGAATTCAAGTTGGCGTTTCGGCCGAGATCGGTTTTCGTCACTTTGCGATAGTGGCAAGCACTGACAACTCCATCAGGGCATGGCTACTCCCATACAAATTTGTATGAGATTCTACCTTATCCTTCGGTGGAGCCGGTGGAGGTAACTAACAAAGAATACCCCTGGAAGTTGCAAGCGTGATCACTAGGATGTTAATCCGAGTCCAGACTAAAACCTACTTACCTACAGTATTCTTGACTGCTCTGGAGCTGGTTGTCTCATAATTCTACACCCCGAATTTACCCCCTTGACATTCTGAGGCTGCCTCAACCTCAAAAGTGATCTATCACTCTCAATGTGACCCCGGGGATTTACCCCTCGAGACCCCTGCGCCCTGGACCGCCCAGAACCGATATGCAACTACGTCAGCCAATCTTTATTACAGTGAGTGATAATTGCGTTGGACTAATTTACGTCACCAACCTGAGGGTTCTCGTCCTTCCCTCATGTCCACAACTACCCATGTAGGTGCTACCTATCGTGCTGCAGTTTCTTTGTACCACGAGGTCGAAAATCCGCCCTACAAGCTCAGCAGCGAATGATGTTTTGACAACTCAGTCATAGCTGAGATGTTCTAGATGTCAAAGTCGGCCCAGCGTATGAACGGCGTTGATCTCTCTTGTAATCTAGTTTATTGATTTATGGGCACCCCTTACCAAGCTTCCGGGTCCACTACTTAATAAAGCTCTTCAACAGAGCGACTTCTCTATCATCTGCCAAGCCAGTACGAGAATACGGGATTCGATCCGGCCGGGTCCGGACGCAGCAAAATACAGCTCCTGTGGTCTTATTACGAGTATGGGCAAATGATTTTGGTTCGAGGTGGCTTTACAATCTATACTAATCCTCCGGGCCTGACCTTTCTTACCCTAGATCGCCTACGATCGCCTTGTGTCCCTTCTGTACCATTCTTGCGTCTTTCGCTCTTGTACTTTCCTTACCCCTCGTGTCCTTCGTGCCCCTTTCCCTCGTCTTCGCCCTTGTACGCTCGTTGGCGTTATCTGAACGGTATTGTTGGACCACGACCAGAGAAATCTCGCTATGAGAATTGACAAAAAACGCTACGGAGGATCCTTGATGCGCCGATCCCCTGCAAGAATGCTTGGGTTGGGATGATGCGAGCCGCTCTTGACACTAAGTGTCCCCGTCTACGTGTCGGCATGGTTCGAGTATATGATCTGCATACTCCTATTAGACCAACGCCACTAAAAGGGCCAAAAGTGGTAGTAAGACCCCATATAAAATGCTTACTACAACTCCCAGGGCAGTTTTAGTTAGTTGCGTCCACCGGGTCCACTATATAATCAGGTAGAATCGCATCCAAATTTGTATGGGCTAGGAACATAGCAGATAGCTATGTCGGTGCTTACCGCTATCGGACCCCTCGGAGTTGTAGTCATCTTTAGAGCTACATGTAAAGCATGAATGGATACTCGGGTATCGTACTCTGCATATCGGAGTAGAAGTGCCAGACGAAGTGTGGGTGCTCTCCAGGAAAAGTATTTCTAGATACATCAGGGATGTTCTTTCGTCAACATTACAGACCGAAAAAGGCTACCGCAATGGATTGGAATAGCCGTCTTCGAAAATGGTTGCCTACAATACCTTTTCTTAGGCCAGCTAGCCATGTATTGTAATTCTGCTAACCCCGGAGTAAAAACTCCCCTCCAAAAATTACCGGCGGGCGCCAAAGACGCCCTCCGCCTAGTACACATGATCAACCGATCGCGGGGTCGAAACAAAGCATTTACTGCCGGGGCAGGCGCCCAAAGGAAGCCCATGGCTGAACGGTCTTCCCCCATACCAACTGGTATCTGCGCCGCTTTCGGACAAGAGTTCTGAACCCTATATTACCCCATTCTTGCACCTGACGCTAGATAGGAATCTAGGACACGGCTATATAGGCGCCGGGCGGTTTGGTATAAACTTCTTAGCTAAATGTCCTTGCGGAGCTCTGCTCGCGATCCCACGAGGTGAAAACACCCTTACTTTCCTGATAGGGTGCTATTCCGGGCCGTGAGCGCCTTGTTCGAGTCTATGCATTGAGTTTATTAAACAGGCAGGCTTCGAGAATTGTTCGACGCATGACCCAGGGGCAATGGCAAGCATCCTGGGTGATCTGTTCCCTGTCTTACCGCTGTGTGACCTGCATGCATCGACCGCAGGCCGCAGCGACCTTCACTTGAGGTATGGAGACGAAATGGGGCGGCGCGGCGTAGCGGAAGTGTTCTGCTACCCGTTAACTACGGCACAGCAATGCAGGAAAGAGTCCAGGCTTCCTGCCTGCTGCGCCACTTGGAACTTCGGATACAAGAAAACTTCGAGAGAAGTTCCAGCAACAAAAGAACCCGGGAATGCCTCTCACCAGAGTCTCATCTTGTTGGTTGCACACCCTGCGCCGCCTTTATGGCAAACCTGGAAGCGATAGTTACATACCTGCAGCGACAAGCATATCCACTTAGGCTCCCGAACCTCCTGTTTCCCGTAGCTGCAGGACTCCATGCAGGGAAGGCCTCCGCCGATCCCTTGCATCCTAATAGCTGTTTGCTATGAGGCAGCCTTGTTATTTACGCCGCCTACGTAACCTACAGAGATCCAAATTTCGCTCATCGACGGAGGAAATGAGAGCGAGCATCCTAGCGGGCCCATTCGGTTCGTCATATGTGACATCGCGATGTGCTGGAAACGGAAGCCTTCGAGAAAAGTTCCACAAGCAGACAGGGGGGTTGCTGATGCGAGAGATTGGCGATCGGCTGGTGTGATAAGTCCTTGCATTAACATGCACCTCCATCGTAATGTAAATAGGTCACACCTATGTACCATATTCTATTATAAAGAAGCCTTTCCTACGTCGAACTAATTTAACGCCCTCCCGCCACGCCACGTGTTTCAGGGGGACAATGTCTGTATATGACAGCCTAACTGGGCGACATGACCGTAGGCCGGCTTTCTCATCCATCCACTACGATACCCCAACCGCCGGCGTCGCTGCATGGAGTAATAGATTTTCATGGCTTCAAATCCTGCTGTACCAAGCTGCATCAAGGCGTTGACAAAGTCCTACCCCGGTTCTTAAGTACTCCCACAATAACGCCATCCGCAATGGCCCATGGGATGGCGTATGATACTTGTTCTCAACGTCGCAGGTATGTACAGTACTGTCTCACTGCCATTACAGGCGGGTAATTATTCGGTTGCTGAGGTGTTCCACAGCATCAGTTCCGTCAGTGGTCAGCAATGCAGCAGCGGTATCGACGATACCACTGCTCATTCTCAGCATCTTGTGGCAAAAATAATAATAGTAATGGCTGTAGCGACGACTCCAGCGATGGAGCCTTAACATACCAGTCTTGGCGTCTATTACGGTTTTCAGTGTTTTTAGAAACGTACTCAGAACTGCGAAAGTGGAGTATCAGGTGATGACCACTGCCTGAGCATTGCTTCAAGGAGCTATCCTAGTCACTTGTTCCTAATATTCACGCACCCAGCCTCGTCTGGAGGAGCATGAGCGTGATCCGAACCTCGGAGGTCAGCATTCGAATGTATCGAATGACCCGGGAAAACTGCCCAGACTGTTCAATAGGGCGTTTCTCTGCCCGATACCGCCGAGGTACTGTCGGCGAGGTTCTGAAAAGGGTTTAAAGGTGGACGTATTGATCATTAATGCTGGACAGGGTGCTGCAGCGGACTCACCGGAGCAGCCCTTAGGCCTCGTTGAGAATGTGGAATCACTGAATTGCATTTGACTCGTTCATAAGGTTGTTACGATTCCTATATACCAGGGTTCCGGCGGGGAAGGCGAGCGGATAGTTTTGACGGCTGGAATTCAAGCTTTAATGCCCTGATCATGCATACAAGACGGCGAGACCTCACCTTACGCTAGCAAGCCTTATGAAGGCCCCTCCAGGTGCAGTGAATCTCACACAATGGATTCGCTCAAGAACCAGAACGTTCAAAGCTAGGGCACGTGGTAAAGAGTGCTTAGCTTGTATCCCAAGGACATCGTCATTTGATTCGACACTAAATATACCCCTATAGACATCATTGGAATGTACAGTCAACCGCTACTGCGTAAGGGGCCTCTCAGGAGAATGTGAGGGTGTGCTGGCCCGAAGCACCCAAAGTCATGGAAAGAACTAAGGAATCGGGATAGAAAGGCAACAAGCTATTTCATAAGAAATGGAGTACTGGTCGGGAAGGCTTCTTCATCCATCGCCAAAACAATGGAACATCTCAGAAAATGGCGCCAACTTCTATTATAGCTACCTCGCGCCCTGCCGAATATCATGGAGGTTACGAATCTTCTGAATAACTCTATTAGGATTCGAAAGATCAACCAATGACCACCTTGCGTCACGAATGAACTTCAATAGGATCCATAGACCCAAGAAGATAATCACCTGATAAGATCAGCCAACCATTAACGCTTATACTCAAACATATGCTAGAGGATAATCTCCTTACAATCAGATATGAGGAGAGGAATGGCTCGGGATGGGGACCGTTCCACAGAAATGCGCCGTTGCACACTAAGAGAAGAAATAAACAGCCGATGAGAGCCATGTAGCCCGTGAAAGGCTGGAGATGGCTACGGTACGGGTAGTCAAGGTTCTCATAAATCCAGCGGCGGACCTGAGGTACCCTGCGTTCTTGGAGGATCGATCGGTGCCGCTTGATACTGAGATAGAGACAGGAGTTAGTCTCGATACCTTGTCCCCTGGATGTCTGTCTCGACCCACCAGTAATAGAATCGAAGGAACGCTACGCATTCGCATGCCCAGACAATAATAACGCCGTTGGATCCCATGGATCCCAGGACTTCGATGAACTAGTAAAGAGTTTAGCACGAGCCATACTTTACCGTGTCATGAGAGGCACGCACGCTAGAGATGTTGTTGCTTGCCTCCCCTCCTTCGAGCCTCAGAAACGGAACCCAGACGAACGCAAGGGCAGAGGTGACCATGGCCCGCATGGGCACCTTGTGCTTGTTGGTCTCCCCGAGCCAGGCGAGAGCACGCAGGAACCAGGGCTGGCCCGGGCTGTCGTCCAGCCGGCTAGTGAGTCCGAATAGGGACCGAGAGGCGACGTACAGGTTCGTCATCGCGCAGGTCAGAGCCGTGAAGACCAGGAAGAAGTTGAAGACGTGCGCCAGGCCGGGAATCTCTGAGAGCTCGGCGATGGTGACAAAGGCCGAGGATGTCTTCGCCTCTGCTTCCTGGACTTCACAGGCCTCGCTCGGCGCCCAGCTAAACCGAGGCAGCCGACAGGAGTTGCGCGGCAGGTTGAAGGAGACGAGTATCCCGCTTACGCTGTAGGTTATCGTGGCGAGCACCGAGATCCAGATGGCGGAGAACTTGACCGTCTTGCCTATCAGTGACGATAACTCCGAGTCTGATGACAGGCCCGAGTCCGTCCGCTCTTTGGATTTGGGCCACCTGACCTCCATGGCAGAGGCTGCGACTATCTCAACGCCGACATATGAGAAGGCAGCTGTCGACATGGACATTCTGCGTACCATTAGTCTCACAGAGTGTGAAGCAACGGGGCTCCAGGTTGGACTTACAGCAAAGCAGTGCCCCAATTCGCCGCAGCCTGCGTGTCGAAGTTGCTGATGCTAGTTAGGTTTGTCCAATCTACTCGCGTCAACTCCCTACTGTAAGATGTCGGGATCGGAAGGATCTACCCACGGTCTGCATGAGCGCCGCCTTTCGCGCCAGCTGGTGATGATCAGTTGATAAGCTAGATAAAAGCCAGAAGATAGAATTTACCTCCAACACTGATGGCTATAAGTATACTGATTATAATGAAAAAGAATACAATCTTCGCGCTGCCGGTGAGCACTTCAATGTACCCATAAGCCTTACCAGAGCTTAGCAAGGCACCTTCGCATTGATGGGCAAAAGATGAGTGGTATGCTTACCGTGACGTCCAGTGCGTTTAAGATGATCAACACTAGGGGTATAAGAAAGAACACTGCAATATAGAGAAAGTAAGCCATTGACCATTTGCCGGGGCAGGGTTTAGTGAAAGGAGGCTTCCGACGCCGTAAATTGAGGGCTATTTAAGAAAGGGGCTGAGGAGTCGTATCAAACAAGCATCCCGGGCGACTTACTGACTCCCCCGTCTATCGAGGCGTTTCCATCTGTCCAATAATGCATTTCCGCCGCCGAAGTAGCAATGATAGCGGCAAAAGAGACCGAGTAAGTGTACCTAGCCTCATGAGCGGGGAATACCGACGATTATACGTGCGATACATACCAATAGGCAATACCAACAGCAACGCCTAGCTCTTCATCCACGAACTCGCTGACGTACACAGACAGAGCTCCCGGTATAGGCCAAATACAGAGCATCTCCGTGATGCATTGCATGACGGCCCAGGCTAATAGCCCGATTAGAAGGAACGAGAGCAAGACGGCTAACGGGCCGCCGACATGTAGGATTAGGCCACTGCGCCAGTAAAGCCCAGTACCGAGTGTTGCATTAATGGTGATCATCTTGCCTATCGTTAATCTAGCTTTTCGGGCGCAGCTAGTTGAAGGGACTTACAGACAAGTGTATTCCCTGCAGTTTTCTCTGAACCGTCCTATTCTGGTTTTGGGTTATGGCGATGGTTCTCTCTTTCCTCACTTGGGTCGCTACATTGTGAAGATCGATATCGGATGAGGTGTCCGGAGTATGGCTTGAGGGCAGAAGATTCGAGGTGGCCAGTGTCGCGTCAGGCTCAGGCCCTGCTAACAGCATCAGACGCTGCAACGGCGTTGCTCTCTTCGTCGCATCCTCTCGGTCCGACTCGCCATTGTTAACTCCGATCACCCAGTCGGGGACCCAGTCGGGCAATGACCGTGTCATTGTTCGGGAAGCATCCAAGCGTGGCCCGTCAAATGAATTACATTACGGTTCCGAATGTTCGTTTGGTCGTCTGTACATGGAACTCACTGGTGAAGCTGCGCAAACTGTGCCCCTTACTTCTTTTGCGTATGGGAATCTACTAAAGGGTACGTCGTGACTGCGGCGGGGGTGAGCACTTATAAGCGGCTGAACCCCCCCGGGGGGGGGGGCGGTGCTTGTAAGGCACAGCCCCCACCCAATAGCTGCCCCCCAAATCGCACATGTAGGACTAAAGGATGGTTTCGGGGAGCTGAGAGAAAGAAGGGTCTCCCAAGAAATGTATATTCGTAGAGATTGATTTTCGTAACATTGAGACGGAATTTATGGTACGACTTATATTGAAGCGAGGTCATACATACCGAGAGCTCATATGCGCAAGTCTTAGAATAAGCAATTTCATAATGGCAATTTGTTGACGATATGGGTGACCCCGTCACAGGCATGCCAGCCATTCCGCTTCGTTAATACTCTACGTATATGTCATGACTTTTCAGCCGCCCCTGATGTTAGTCAAATCTCCTGCGTTATTCAGGGATAGCGCGCCGAGAGTGGATTTCGGTCATGCTACTCAGTACGCGCATAAGATCGCTTAAGGACCACAATGCAAAACCAGTGGAGAACTTTAGCGACACATCGCTACGTTGGGATCTTGATTTCACTAGACAACCCCAGGTTTAAGAGGGGACATTCGGACGGCGATTGGCGCCGGTCCCCCCCATTCCCTAGGTTTTCTGGGCACCCCCCGGTCCGGATGGGGGGGAACTCGCCTACTCTAGTCACTTGGAGATTAGGTGGGGTTTCTATACTTTACGTTAAAGCCCGTACCCTTTACTGTACCTATAGCATACGGTACGGCTGCCTTAATTTGCCTTGCTCAGTTCAACCTTAAGCTTCTGCCCAGGCACCGACAAAATTGACTGCTCCTAATTTGGCGAAGGCATCCTCGACCTATCATTTGAACGAGGCCTGCAAAGAGAGTGTGATTCTTCCCACGTGGGCTCGAAACGAGGATGCACATACATAAACCGATATACTCTCGGCTCAACCAAAATGGCTCCCGTTGATCATCATCCATTTTGAAATGACCGAGCGAAACCAAGCATGAGCGGATCAACGCAGAACGTCACAGCACGATATCTCAAAAAGACGAAACTGCAGAAACTCTTGGAACAACTTTTCCCGGGACACAAAGATTTTCAAATTGAAGTAAGGCATTCAAGACGAAATGCAGCTAGGTCATGCATCCGAAAACCACTAACCACGAACCGCAGATGAGAGACGACCAGTGGTGCTTCACCGTGCCGGAGAAAGTAGCCGAAGTGAGTCCATACATACATACTTACGCATCCATAGTCAACGCATGTCCTTCCTCTTACGAGATCAGATCACTAACACGCTTTACTTTGCCTGAATCAGGAAAAGATTGAGTAAACCATCCAGCGACGACCGCTCAAGTCACCTGCTCGCGCTCTCTCGCTGACCGATGATTAGTGAAATCCGTGACAACTGAGGGAGCAGAGGGGTGACTTAAGGGCCAAGTGAAGAGGTAGAACAAGGGCTGGACCGGGGGCTTAGCGGCGGGGCACAGCCGCGCTCTGGGCAGATTGTCATTACGCCTTTCATCAAGCCTTTCTTGTGTAGGCGTTTTCAGTTGGTAGCGATTTAATAATAAGTTGTCCCGGGTGTTTCAATTGACCGTGTTCTAAATGAGCAAAATGTCATTGTGGTATATGCATACCTAGATCCATCGGTGTTTTCGAATGTAGGCACCGAGCTCCAACTTAGTCGCTGAGAAAAGTCCAATCAAGAATTCAATCGTTTGAACCCTTAACATCGCTCGATCTCGTCTCAATGGACGTCAAAACGTTGGAGGGATGCTTCGTTGACAAGGTATCCGAGTCGGTGAAACTCATCGATGCACTTCCTCCCAATCCTCAGGCCCCGTCGCCGGCGACTCGCTCTTGTCAATTTTCAAGCCTCGAAGACCTAGGCAGTTTCTTCGACAGACCCGAGAGCAGATGCTTCACATGTCGCTTCATGTAAAAACACTATTTTCGCCTTACAGGCCCGTCATTGACTAGCCATCCCAGATCAATATGCCAACGGAACTCATGGAGGCCACTGCAGATCACCAAGACCATGCTGAATCGCATTGTCACAGAGCATGACATAAATCCTTCATTCTGGAGCTTGCCGTCTTGCTTCTACAATCGTAATATGGACTCCGAGGAAGCTTTCTGCTATCCCTACACGCAAACCATTGATGAATCCCGTATTGGTGAGCTACCTCTTGCTAACCCCATATGGGCGGCGTCTAAGTGCAAATTAGAGATCTCGTACACCATACGTTACCCGGAGCTCAAGGAGAGCGAGAATAGGTGGGCTATGCGGCAGACTGCTGTCTATCACTGCTACAACACAGAGACCCGTCAGAGCGTGTTCGTGCTGCTCAGCCCGGCAGTAAATTCATTAGCCCACCAAAGAGCCGAGCAGTACCTTACCGCCTGTCATTCTGGAAACTTGAAGGGGCCTTTCTGGCTTCACGACATCGTATTCTCTGCCTATCTCCCGGCCTGGAGACAGTACATCGCCGATTTGGAGCGCAAGTTTTTGCCTATAGTGCGTCAGCGCCGTACTGTTAATGACCGTAATCCGCTGATTAATTGCACAGTCTGGCACTACGTTCTCAACATATATCGATAAAGAACTCAGGGTAGGGTATGATAACCTGAGCACCCTGGTTAGCCTTCAAAACCGGTTCCTCCAAGTGCCTGCTATCCTGGGTCATGCGATCGATACTTTGAAGGAGCTCTATGTGCTTCTGGACGAGCACCCGCTGTTGAGAACTCTCCCATTCGAGACACGCCAACTCACAATCGAACTTAGGAACCAGTACAGTAACTGTCGAGCCTATTCTCGCACTGCAACATATTTACAGCAACGCACACAGGCGACGGCCACCCTGCTATCTGATACACTATCGTTCCGAGATCAGGTGGTGGCCAAGGAACAGAATGGAACCATGTTACAGCTGAACAAATCAGCCGTGTTCATCACGATGTTGACGCTGTTCTATCTACCTGCTTCATTCGTAGCCGTGAGTTTACAGCCACGCATTGATAGACGCGCTGCCTCTTAACTTACTAACAGACCTTACCGTAGACATTCTTCGGCATGAATTTTTTTGACATGGACAATGAGAGCGGGCGCATTGTTGGCTCATCAATGATTTGGATGTTTGTAGTATCCGCAATCCTGTTGACGGCCGCCACTTTCGCCTCGTACTTTTGGTTGCTCAGGCGCGACGGAAAGCTTTTCACCCGGCTCGCCCCCAGAGTTCATTTGGGGGATTTCAGACTTTTGGCTAGGCGGTTTACACTGAAGGATCAATCTGGTAGTACTGACCTGCAGAGATTGCCAATCTGATGAGAAACGGAAAGGAACAGTGTGGACGCTCTCAGTCGATCCTTACCATAAATGCTTTGGTCAGAAAGAGCAAGGTATGCGCGCATTCGCACAATTCAACCAGATCATTGTGAAAGAGTTTTACGGAGATCTCAGTCACTCGTGCGTCCTCTACTCTGTCCGAGTTGGCGCAATACCGATCGTACAGCTTGGCTTTATGACGAATCTAGAAGGAGATCGGAACATCGGCCAATCTGTAGTCGACTCCCTAATTAGAATCCGTTCCGTAGAGTCTCAGCTTAGCCCCAAACGGGTTATTGATTCCGCCTCACAGCCGCTTATTATTCAGCCGCAAGTGCCTACATATGCTGTAAAGCTCAAATCCAGAAGAACACTACTTGTACAGAACGGAGAATACCAGCTGTATGATGGCTATCTTCTGATTTCCCAGTTTCTGTTGTCTCGAACAACACTGATAGCCGCGATCGTACGTACCATGAGCTGAAGCATGGCTTCCGTCGATTATGACAGTCTTTGTAGGGGCATCTACAGGCAGATATACCAGAAGTTGGAGAGAAAAGAAGACGACAGACTCCGCTTTGCTCCCAAAGGTACGGCTGAAGCTGTCTTACATCGGAACAACCTGAAGCTTGTTTATCAAAGCATCAAGTCATCAGGCTTTCTCGCAACTCACCCAGCTTTAACGGAGGAGATCTTTGTCGACACGGTCAAGAAAAGAAGGTTGCAACGCTTCTTAGCGATCCTCATATTCGCTAGTTGCCCTATTGATGCGCTCATAACCTTCACCACTCGCCTTATAATCAGCGATGCATGGTTGGTTAGAAAGAATGAAGAACATTTGGTGTACCCCTTACCAGCCGACTTGGATCAGCTTGAATTTTTGTTTGGAGACGATGTCACCGCATATAGGTTTTATATCACACAGGCATGTTTCTGTACAGTTGTGCTTCGGCACAGGGAGGAAGTGCACATTGAGCACCCTGAGCGTTACCGACTTCCCTACCTGGAAGAGCAGCCGCTCGCGGAGGGCTCCTTCGGCAAGGTCCACAAGGTGAGGGTTGCGAAAGGGCACTTCATTAATCCCCGAGGCAGCACACCTTTCACCATGAACACTGCTCCGATGGATATGGCCCGTAAGGACTACGTTATCACTCCCGAGTTTCGTGTCCAAAGGGAGAGGGAGATCATGGAGACCATTCTTAGCAGCTCTTCGAGGAGCGAAAACATCCTCGAGAGCTTGGGCGGCCTCGAGATCAGTCCAACAACATATTGCCTTTTCATGCCCCTAGCGATCTGTGACCTCAGGGCATACATGATGGAACACCACACCACGCCACCCAACACTGAGGAAGCGAAGGCCAACTATATTCGCTGCGCCGAGGGACTCGCGGGCGGTTTGAGCTTCTTGCATCACGGGATCGATACGCCGGATCTGGACAAACTCGTGTGTTACCACATGGATCTCAAACCTGATAATATCCTACTCTTCCAGGAGGAAAATCGCTGGATATGGAAGCTGAGTGATTTTGGCATGTCTTGCGTTAAGAAGAGGCGCCGCGTCGACCAGCACAGCGAAGCGGAGAAAGACTTCAATCGATGGTTTGTGCGACGCCGGATGCCCGAGCGAGAACCGTCCGTCGATCCCACGAGAAACAACCGCGGTGAGGGTACATATTTGGCGCCCGAATCGATGGTTCGGAACCCAAAGATGACCGTCTCTAGCGATGTGTGGTCCTTAGGCTGTGTGATCAGTGTCTTCTTCGCCTACCTCGATGGGGGTAGAGATGGCGTGCTTCAATATCAGGCTCATCGCATGCACCACCGCAAGTCCGACAACTACGATCGTTTCTTCATTTCGAACCCGGGCTTTCTTCCCAATACTGTACATCCAGCTATTGAGAAAGAGCACGACAAACTAATCAACAGTGCAAGCTCTAGGGGACACAGGGAAGCGAAGGCTGTCGAGTTCATTTTGAGGAGGCTCGAGGAGTCCGTCTTGAAGATCGACCAGGAGAGGAGGATATCAGCAGCCGGAGTAAAAGACCTACTTGGAGAAACTTTCCGAATTTTGAAGCAACCAGAAGACCGAAGTGAAGTCCTGAAGAGTATCAAACCTCCGCATACAGGGCTTCGGAAGCGTGCCGGCTCTATACTGCAGACATTTGGGTTCGGGAAAAGGTAACACTCCCTCTAGGACTACTACGTAGCGAGTGTACGACCCGCTAACAGCCAGGGGCCCAACAGGAAAGAAGCGTTTCTTACAGAGCACGTTAAAGCATGGCAGCAGAGCGCCACTGAAAACTTCAAGGGCTGCGAAATATCACCAGACGTGACTCTCGTGGCATATTGGACAGACCTTGATATCGTCCTTTACACATCACAATCATTGTCTCCGGGCACGGGAGATAGGATAACGCCTGGATCAAGGCATAGACTCCAAGCCGCCAATTGCATATGGAAAAGCGTTGCACTCACAAGAGACTATCTCGTAGCATCTACCACCGGAAGCAATTTTCAGGTTCGAGACTCCCTTTACAATGGCGTTATTAGGAGGTAATGTGCTCACCAGTCCAAACAGTGCTACGTTTTTGACCTTGAAGGCGGAAGTTCAGTCGAGGCCAGTTTAGACGATTGGTTCCGCGTCAGCCTGCCGTCATTGCCGGAGATCCATAAGTTAACACTAACGTCGGATACGGAGAATTTGATCTGTATCTTGCGAAATAAAGAGGAGGAGCGAGGTCCCGGATCAGTTTTCCAAGCTCCTATATCCGCCCTGAAACGATTCGGACAAAGGAAGTGCGTGCTGCTGTCTATTTTCCCTCCTGGACTCCCGAACCGAACTCATCTATATTCCTTGCTAACAAAGTCACCCAGGAACTCGCACACACCCGTTCCGACATATGATCCCTGGAGGCTCCTACCCTTGGAATGGCCAGCCGTTGACGTAACGCACATGTCACTCCCGGTTGAAGACGACATATACATGGTGATCCAACCCGAACTCACAATCAAGAGCCAGGAGCACAAGGTCCGCGTAGCATGCCTCTCGCTTCAGACAGGATTCCCAACCATCCTTAACGTGGAGGCCAAAGTAAGAAACCCCTTTCTAGTCTGGGAACCCTTCTTCTCTCCGCCCCTTTTTTGTTTCCAGGTCTGAGCGCAAACCCGATCTGACCCCCTAACGAAGGACCTCGGCACAAGCACCATGAACACCGTGGGCCTCTTCACGACGTTTGCGCCCTTTCACCACGAGGACGACCGGATGCGGCGCTGTGCTATCGTCGTCCGCGAGAAGCGCCTACTGGTCGCGGACCTCGAGGATCCGGCGCACGACAGCCAGCGCGACATCCTGGGGTACCGGGTCCTGTCGCTGATGGCCTCTTCGGGACGGCGACCCCACAGTCAACCCAGCGGCAGCGAAGATAGCAACAACCACAACTACTCCTACAACGGTAGCAGCAGCAGCAACTACGACCATCATCACCGGCGCGCCATCAACAGCGCCGCCAATACCACCACCACCGGGGAGCTCAGTGCCAGGCTCTACGCCCTCGCGGCGCCCAACGCCAGCCACCGCGTCGTTCTCATCGAGATGCACATTCCCTGGAGCAGGGCTGGCGCGGGCGGGGAGGGCGAGGTCGCCGTCCGCGAGCTCGCGCACCTCGAGGGCCTGGGTCACGACGACGTGTTCGCCGAGCGCCTGTGCGAGCCCGCCGCGGACGGGGATGGCGCGGGCTACGTGCTGGTCGCGGCGCTCGTGGGCGCGAACCGTAGGGCCATCTATCGGGTTCCGCTAGCGGTTCCGAGCGCAGGCGCCGCTAACGGCGCGCAAGGGCCGGCTTGACAATTTTCGGAGTTGTTGATTCGGGACGTTGGTCATTGGAGTTAGGTTATCCAGGTTAGTAGTAAACAGTTTCGGCTTGTTTGGTTGAGTATATACCCAGTTTTGTACTCTTGTGCGGCTCTTCATAAGTCTTCGGGGTTGAGATTGGCGGCGGTGTGATTGGATCGTTACAAGGCCGCAGATAGACTTTTTGCAAGAAAATATACACTGATTAAAAAGTAAAAGGACATCAACTTTACCTAGAGGGGCCAGCCAATGTCCTTGAACTCCCCGTGAGCGAAGAGCATCAAGCGCTCCTACCTTCATTCACTTCGTATCTCCCATCTCGTATCCTCATACTACCCCCTAGAGTGGCCGCCGTAGCAGGTCAGTATCGACGAGATGGCAATGTAGCAAACGTCACGCGTAAGACGCATCAGATAAGGAAAACCACTAGAGTTTCTATTCCCATCCCTACCCTTATCAAAGCGAGCAACAAACACTTAGCGGAACGCCAGACACCTGACCAGCCACGCCCTTGTTACGCGGGGCCTGGGGTATCTAATGCTGAAGCCTCTACCTATCGTACAAGTGATTACCGTGCTGTCTAGACAGTGACAGCATCTCGATCAATGTTTTCCGTCCATTCCCCTGGTTATCATGCAATTGACTATTCCACATTGGTCTGTGGGGATTTTTGGTGACATGCACACAATCCCCGTCCGTTCGTCATACGCGCGTAGGTATACACGTAATTTCGTGCCGGCCATCCAACGAGCTTATGAATGCTGGATATAAGAACGCTATCCGCACCCTGCCCTGCCGTGTCCGAAGTAAGGTGAAATCACCCATGAATTCGAAACTGTTCTGGTACATGTTCTCAGATGAGATTGTCAGCAGGCGTGATTGGCGTGCTGGGCGTGACCTGCACGGTAGGGGTGACGGGGCGCATCGCCGACGGTGGGGCCGGCGCCCGGCGGGGGCTGCCGAAGGCTGTCGGGCCCGCCGGTCCTGAGCCATCGGCCGCGACGCCGAGACGGGACGCTGCCGCCTTCTCCTTCAGAATGGCAATCCTATAGGTGTCATTTGGTCAGAGGGCTATATTCTTGGAAAATACGATGGAATTGGACACATAATGATGCATGGTCGTTGGATTGACGGGCCGGTGAAGGAGCGCTAAAAGTGAAAGCGTAGGTGGGGGAGGGAGGCTCGGGGGAATAAGAAAATGAATAAAAGAACAAGGTGAGAACGGAAGCACGTCCAGAGGGATGAGGACTTACTCATCTTCTGAAACGCCGGGAAGCGCGACGGTCTCGTGCTTGAAGTTGAAAGGGGCGGACTGTGGTCACAGAAGCATATGATAATTAGCAAGTGATGCTTTTGCAATTGGCAGTTATGTCGCAGAAATAACTTACAATTTGCAGTGATCGTCTTTTGGGAGTTTGGACCTTGCCTTTAAGGCCGACCAGTCGTTGCAGTCTAGCTGCGAAGCCTCTGAGGCCAAGGCATCCGTCCATGACGATGGTGATGGTGGTGCTGGTGGTAGTATTGGTGTTGGTGTTGGTAGTGGTGGGTTGTGCTTGAACCAATAATAGCGTCGAAGAATCGCAAATAATCTCCTGGTGAATTGAATTCGTTGAAAGGTTTCCCTTGGAAATTATATTTCCCAGCTGTACTCAAAATAAACTCGCCTTACAAGTTCCAAGTTCCAAACCAACGTCGAAACAGAGATAAAAGAATGACTACGGCTGAAATCGAGAAAAAACGGTGGGTGGCTCAGCTGACTGGCTCAGCTGACCGGCGCTGGGTATTCGGTTTAGGCGGTTTGGGCTGAATCTCCCTGACTCCCAGATACTGGGTAGGTAGATAATGCACCTAGCGCAACTGAGGCAGGGCGTAGCTACAGTAACCGTGAATCGATTGGGATGGATGAACGAACGATCGAAGTAATGACTGCGCAATATTCAAACATAATTTTCCCAAGGAGCGGATATTGCGTCGTCCCTTCAAGATGACAGTTCGGATACCCTCAAAGTCAATGAACTGACCACCTCGGTAGGTAGTGGCGAATGATCGTGATGATGCTAGTCGACGGGGGTCGGTTTGGATATTGGGTCCGGGATGCTACCCTTCTTTTGGGGGCGCCACTGAAGTCAAAGAAGCTGATCTGGTCCTGGCCTCGTTCGTTCTAGGAATCACTGGCCGATGTAGAGAGGCCCGAGGAAGGATGCCCTCACTCTGGCGAGCCCTCTGGCAACAAATACTCGAAGAACAAAGAATCGCATCCAATGCCGTTCGGGTAGGGCCTAAGGCTAAGTGCCAGATTGAGAATTGAGCTTTCTTAGAGCTTAGAGAAAGGCTGAATCCGAGTCTGCTTCAAGACCTAATCTGTCGCCTCTGGTGGTTGGACAGAAGTGGGACGATATAAATCACAAGGAGACGAGCCTCAACTAGGCATGCGGCTTTGTTCTTTGGTGAAGGAAGTTGCTCGTTGAAAACGGAAAGATACCTAAGATGTCAAGCTGCTATCATGAGAGTAGGTAAACTAGTTAACTATGTAGTCTTACATGTTACCACGTTGAAAGATTTTAAAGAGGTATTCACCGATGTTGCAGATGTAGGGAATGCGTGGCAATAGTATCTGGCAGGAAGGGATCTAAAGAATGATCTCATACTCTCTGCATGCAGTCGGAATGGTGGGAAGAATACTACCGCAACTCGAGACGCCGCCAACCAGGAGACGAGTACTATCGAGTCCCGGTGCTAGCTGCTGATTGATTACAGTACCTGCTGGATGGGATCATCTGGAACAGGGCTTACGTTATGCCGGATTAGGGGAAGATCCTCTCCTTAGGTAGGGACTCCATGCGCCATCAGCATTCCTACTCTATGTGCACTTACTACTACCAGTAGCGCCGCTCGCTCTACAGTCAGTCATCCATGGCACCGCTAAGTTACGAGTTACGTGCTTAGTATATCTACTCTATGCGTATCTTACTGACGGCCAACCGGGGACCCGTTACTTCGGGTAATCTTTCAAATGGAAGCTCTTCAACTTGACAAATTGTCCGAATCCGAAACGGCTCAGAGTCACGCCTTTGCCTGAATTCTTCCAGCCGGTCCAGGCAAGATCCTAAGGCTGACGTTAGCGGAAACGAACGAGGAGGCGCCTGTAACCAGAGAAGACAAAAGACTTACCGGAGAAGGAAAGTCTGCACGGTTAACAAAGACCGTTCCCGCTTCCACCTGCTCGGCGAGCTGGTACCCCTTGTCTGTGTCCTTCGTCCATATACTGGCAGTGAGGCCAAATTCGCTGTCATTCATCAAGCTGACTGCCTCCTCGTCGCTCTTGACCTTCATCACCGAAATGACGGGTCCGAAAGTTTCCTCCGTCATCACAGTCATGCTATGGTTGACATCAACGAGGAGCGTAGGTTTGACGAAATTGCCCTTTGGGGGCAAATTGCTGAACGTCGGGTTCTCCGGAGTCGCATCCCTCGCACCTTTGTCGAGTGCGTCTTTGATGTGAGCCTCGATCGTCTCCTTGGATCGCTTCGAAATGACAGGGCCGATCTGAGTCTCCTTGGACAGGGGATCTCCGACCTTATAACCTTTCAAGACCTCCTGGGTCGCCTTGATGAAAGAGTCGTAGATCTGCTCGTCCACATAGATGCGCTCGATGGCGCAACAACTCTGGCCCGAGTTAAAGATGGACCCGTCGACTATTTCAGCTGCCGCCCATTCGATGTCGACATCCCCCCGGACATATGCGGGATCTTTTCCGCCCAGCTCCAAACCAACGCTGACAATCCGGTCGGCAGCTGCTTTTTGCACCGCTAGACCCCCCGCGACTGAGCCGGTGAAACACACATGAGATACAGCCGGGTTTCTGACAAGGGACTCGATTATCAATGGCGAGCCGCAATGGAAGTACTGAACTACGCCCGCTGGCAACCCCGCTTCGGCAAAGAGCTTGGAAACTTGCTCGACAATGGTCGGCGTCTGAGGAGAGGGCTTCAATATGACAGTATTACCAGATAACAGGGCCGGTATAAGCGAGTTGATGAGGGTCAAATAAGGGTACTGGGAGATGAGTTAGTCCCGCTTCCTCGGAATCGCCCGGGTGGTGGGTCAGCGGCTTACGTTCCAGGGAAATATGATGAGGACGGGGCCGACAGGGACCTTTCGAATGAACCGCTTGAAGCCCTTTTCGTGCTCACCCTCGGTGTCCTTCAGCGCATCCTCGCCGATCTTGATGAGGTATTCGGCACGCTTGATAGCCGTAGTAACTATTTAAAACGAGTAAGCTCTCGACTGCTAGATCCCCCGAAATGTAAGGTTGAATGAACTAGACGGATACCTTCTACGCCCGTGTAGGCAATGGGCCGGCCCATCTGCACGGTAAGTTCCTCGGCAAGTTCATCCTTCTTGTCACCAAGCAACTTGAGAAACTTCCTGATTATGATCTGGCGATCTGTCATTGAGGTTCCCCTCCAGGTTTTGAAAGCTTCAGCTGCGAGCCGCGGCAGCTCTTCCAGTTCTGTGGCCGAGACGCCATTGCGAGTCAGAATGGGCTCGTTGGTGGTGGGAGAAATGGTCGTGATGACCTCGACAGACATATCGAAGAGTACACAGCTATGAATAGATAATCTTAGTAGGTGGTTAACTCAGTTACTAGGAAGTGGCGCTGGGCAATTGAGAGGCCGGCAGAGGGGATATTGATTATAGTTCCAAGCCAGTTAGTTATCCGACTACATGTATGAATGCAGGGAGGTATGTCATCATGTGGCTGATATATGCCCTTTTCTCTCTTCTGTTTACTATATATGATAATACAGGAAATCGGGAGGGGCAGAGGGAGGGGCACATGCATATGTGGGGGACCATCTCGATCTAAGCCCCCATCAAGGAGATGCAGTACTGTAGTGCGCTAGTCTAATCTCTTATCGATCTACCTACTAACGTTAGTATTAACAGTACTTCGTTGAGCTCCGACTTCGTTCTAGTGTCAAACGCCTCCATTTTATTTACTCTTGCGACTTCGCGAAAACTCTCCAACTACGAAATACCTCTCACCCGGCGGTGGTCATACTTATAGAACAACGCACTTTACTATCAATGGCTCCAGAAAAGAGGAACAAGTTTCTTGACGCCGACGAGAGCGAAGACGATGATAGTCAGGGGTATGACTCAGAAGCTGAGGAGTTGCGGAAAGGCGGCCGAAGTGCGAAGCGACGGAAATTCAGTGAGAATGAGACTGTCAGCGACAGCGATGGAGAGGATGCCGTTAGCATCGACGGGGATAAGGACGAAGTCGCTCATATAAACGAACATCTTCAACAAGACGAAGAGGGAAAGACCTTGAAACAATCAAAAGAATCACAGAAGGACGAGGTCTCCAAAGTAGACGATAAGAGTGCGAGACCGACCAACACGGCGACGGAATTACCAGACGTCACCCGTCCACTTACCAAAAAGAACCTGGTGGCTTCAGAGAAGGCAACCAGAAAGTCTGGTCTCGTATACGTATCTCGTATACCCCCTTACATGAAGCCGACAAAGCTGAGGCAACTACTTGAACCATACGGGACCATAAACCGGATATTCCTGTCGCCAGAAGATCCGCAAGAACATGCTCGACGAGTCAAGGCTGGAGGGAATAAGAAACGCATGTATATCGACGGTTGGATCGAGTTTGTGGACAAGAAAGACGCTAAGAACGTTGTGGACCTGCTCAATGCTCGCACAATCGGCGGGCCCAAGGGCTCATATTATCGGGATGACATATGGAGCCTTCGGTATTTGAAGGGCTTCAAATGGGTGCGTTCATTCCTCGAATAACTTAAAAATTAGAGACTTAAGTCGACTGACTCTGGTACAGAACCATCTCACTCAACAGATAGCCGCGGAAGCCGCTGAAAGAACGAGCAGAATGAGGGCTGAAATCAGCAAATCTACCAGAGAAAACAAGGAGTTCGTCCGCAACATAGAAAAAGGGAAGATGTTAGACGGCATACAGTCCAAAGCAGCAGCAAAGAAGAGCAGGGCTGAAGGAAGCGCAAATGGCACCACTACCTTTACCGATGAGACGAGAGACCAAGACTCCAAGAGTGTGCGGCAATTTAAACAAGCTTCTGTGGGAAGAAAAGCAGCTGAGAAAGCACCTGATGAGGCAAAGAGAGTGCTTAGCAAGCTGTTTTAGTGTCGTTTACTATGATACCCGGATTCTAGACACCTTTGGCAAAGTTGCCTGGGCGTTTCTATCCTAATTCGAAGACCTTCTCTGATCTTTGGGTGTTAAGTTTCTTATGGTATAAAGCCGCTGTCTAAGCTCTCGCTTGTGATGATATATCTTGTGATTCACTCTCCCCAGTGATACGCCTGTTACCTCTGCCCGACGCTTATCTATGCCTGTATGCGTACGCGCTGACAACCACACTTCCGCTGCCAACATGTCCGAACACTTACCCAAAATTACTATGCCGTCTATTACTACCAACGCTGCCGACGACCCAGGCGAGAAGGTGATTCCAGGAACCATTACCATGGTCAGATCGCAAGGCGGGCACAGGGCCATATTCAACGACGAGAAGCTAGTTCTCTCTATGACGCTAAACGAAGCCGTACTGGTTGTCAACAGCACCGGGTTCAGATCCGAACAGTTCGCGCGCTTCATCAAGCGTCTCGGCCGGCAGGCTGACCTCAGTGGGCTCTTTGTAGACGAGAAAAACAGAGGTCTGTGGTGGCCACGATATCTTGCGCTTTCTGCCGTTGCAATCCGCAGGCTGGGTCTTACGCCTCCCGGCCCGTTCCGTGATGAGATGCTTCTTCCGCGGCCGCTCTACGCGATACCCGCGGCAGCCAACGCCTTGCGGGATGGTGGGGGTGTGCAGAAAGACTTAAACAACGGCGAACATGCACTGCCTGATGAGGCCAAGAGCGCATTGCCCCACCCTGCCAACGGGCGCCTCGAGCGCGAAAACGAGGTGAACCACGACGAAGAATACGTGGCTACGGACGACGTGAGCTCTTGCACACTGCGCGACTCTTCCGAAGACGACGACCGCCCAGCGAAGAGCAGAAGAAACAACAGCGGCGGCGGCGGCGATCGCCGCGGGAAGTCGAACGCCGCGACGCAGACCTCAGGCTCGGACATCGCGGCCCCGCTCCCGGCCGCTGGCGACGACGACGAGCCCTCGGATCGCGAGCTCGCGCGCCTACAGCGGGAGGTCGACGTTGCCGGGGGCTTCGTGCTCGTGTCCAAGAAGCAGCTCGCGCTGTACGCGCGGCGCTACCACTCGTACGGCGGCGACGTGTACGACCCCGACGGCGCGTACGGCTTCGCGCTCGCGGCGCAGCTGCGGCGGGAGACGCGGCGGCTCGCGGATGCCCGTTCCGACCTCGACCGGTACGTGCGTGCGCAGTCCCCGGGAGACGGTGGTGGCTCTTCTACCGTGACTCCCACCGCGACGACAGCGGCACCGTCTCCTCTTCCTCCCCTCAGCCTCAACGACAATAACAACTACAAAAACAACGCGAAGAAGGGGTCGGGGAGCGGTGCGGCGCCGCCGCCGAGGAAGAACCTCTTCGCCGCAACGGATGCGGGGCGGCACCGGGAAGAGCGCGAGTCTCCGGGCGGCCCCACGGCCGCCGCTAGTGAGAATCAAACCTGCGTCGAGCCCAGTGGCGGTGACGGCAGTGCTGCTAGTATCGATGCCGATGGTAGCAGCTGTAGTAGGAGTAGTAGTAATCCGGAGCTACGGCCCGAACCCCCTAGACCCTACAAAATGCGGAAGGTCTCGGAGGTTTTGGAGCAGGTGGGCATCGACGAGGACAGGACACTGGCGTGTTTTAATCCGAATGGTGTTGTAGTGCGCTCTCCGACCTTGGAGAGGGTTACCTCTACGATCCCGACTACGACTACGGGTACAAAACGCACGTTCCCAGCTTCAGCGGGCAGTGTCCTTTGGTGGTGGAAGCGGAAGCTATGGTGATGTGTGGAGTTATTTGGTCGCAACTGCTTCTTGGGCAATTTAGCTGCGCTGGCCGTTGACGTGGATGATTTCATCGTTTCATGGGTGCCTGATAGACTGCTAGGGAAGAGACATCGATGCCGATGAATGGTCCTGTTGTGAGGGTTTTGACCCGAGAAAGCTGGATTGGGGGAGATTGAGTACCCGGTGATAGGTAATTGAGACAATGCCACACGGCAAAAGTTGGTGTTGAATGGCTGAGAACAGCAACCCGTAAATAACTAACGAGCAAGTCTACATTTCACATGATGCCCTTAACCAAATCAATCACGACAAATAAAGCATATTAATAAGCTTCCTAACGTATCCGTCACAGGTAATCCGGTCTCTCTCAAACTTGTATGGGAAAAGTCTTCCCAGACATAATTTTGTTGACTTCTCCAAACTGTTATTCCTTTTAAACTCCTTGCCCATTCAAGCCTAGAAACCCACTAGAACCTACTGCTGTTCATCTCCTATTGCAAGTTCATCGAAATCCTCTAGCAACTCGCCCATGTTGACCTTAGGCGCATCGTCGTCCTCGTCAGCTTCCGTCGTGGCGATGGACATCTCGTCGGCTTGGGTCTTCTTCTTGGGTTTCTTGTAGAGCTGGACGCCCTGGCGGAACTCATCGTCCTCTTCGATGTCGCGCAAGAACTGCTCGAACTCACGCTCCATACGGTCCTGGTCGGCCTTCTTGGGTAGCAGCTCGCCCTCGTCCTTAGCCATGCGCTTGACGCGCCAGTTACGGCGGCGGTTGCGACGGCGGTTCGGGAAGTGCTTCTTGACCACGACGACGTCCGGGATTGTCGAACCGTACGTAGACGACGCCTCGACTGCCTCTAGCTGGGGGTTGTTGTAGTTCGTTCCCGTCAGCATATAGCCCATCACCGAGTCGCCTGCGTGTAGCATCCCGCCGAGATGCGTTCGAGCAAAGTATGCTTTGTCATTGACGCCTAGGTCCGTGGCTCGCGCTAGCTGCACTTCGGCTAGCACCCACTTACCCCTCGTAGGACCGATAGGTTCGCAGTCCAGAACGATGAATTCCACGAGGTCAGGGGCTTCTGCGAGGGCAGTGAAAGGCGCGCGCCAATATATCGGCGAGCTGATATCTGCCGTCTGAAGAGTGTTGGGATCCAAAAGGTTGACAGTAGTACCTATTCTACATATCACATCTTGCAGTCAGTGATGAAGCTCATTGATGTAAAATGCTTTGTGGAGCCCACGAGCTCTCTACAGGTTGTCCAGAGCTGGTGTCCGCAGACAATGTGATAGAGGGACCTTATGCTCGGTGAGGAACTCATGGCAGGATGTAAAGGGCCATGAGTACTCACCGGTAACATAGGACTAGTGGAGAAATATTTCCGATCTGCTTAGCCAGCGGGATCGGGAGACAGACGAGATCGTCCTTGCAAATCGGAATCCTACTACAGGTTAGCCTCTGCCACAAAAACAACAGCCTTCCTTCTAAGAGGGGGGTTTTTGTTCGGAACGCAAAGCATGCGTTTGCATGGCAATTGGAGGGTATTCAACATACTACCAGGACGTTAGCCACAGCCGACAATAGTCGAGATATCAGTTGATGGTGGAGAAGGGAGTTTCGTACATACCAACTCAACAGAAAATGTGAACTTGTAGCTCTTTTTCGATGTGTGAACATCTTGACTGATAAGCTCTTGTGATTTTTTGACCTGTAGTACTTGAGGTCAGTACGGTTTCCGATACAGGCCGAGAAACAACCCTTTGAAGTTGCATATATCATATAATCATTCCCTGGAATCCAGATAGGAACTATCCCATGAAACATGTGAAAATGGAAACCAAAGATTAGAACACTCACATTAACCGGTACGACAGACTTAAGGAAGTCCACGAATTTTTCAGCTTGGTTTCTGGCGGAGAAGCTGCTATACGTTAATACTCTGCCGAAAGCCCGAGCCTTATTTTCCGGACACTCCTCTTTGGGGAGCCCTGGGAAAAGAATGTCAAGGCGGAAAGAGGGTTAAGAGACATACTACGGAAACCATTAGCCCGCAATACGTCGACAAAAGGGGACGGGTCTTTGAAAGGTGTTTCACAATACATACCAAGAAGTCGATGCCGTCCTTTGCTTCTTTGATGTTGATGGTCTCTTTGTGTGCACCATGCTTGAGGATGAGTTGCTCCTACCGTTCCGAATCAGTAATCACCCAGCAAATGGGCCATAGGAGGCTTGACATATATAATCGAGGTGTACTAGCGGTGCTAATTCATGATGTGACATCCACACTAGCAGATAGTACTTACCAAGTATAAAAACGTTCTCTTATGTAGAACCTTTTGCCTCACTGTTGTGGATATCATTAGCTCCTGCTTCTCTCGGGAATTCGCAGTTCTCAGCGGTAGGTCAGACCTTGTACGCTTGCCCTCCACACGTTGGCTGTGTATGACTTTGCACCTATTCAATATGTTTAGCTTGAGGATCATGAGGTTTCCAATGTGTAAGGGCAGGCTCACATTCAGAGCACTGTTGCCACGCCACGACATATACGACTTCGAAGCTCTGTTGGAGTAGGACCCCGTCGGACACGGAATCCTGGATTGTGAGTTTCACTCTGACTCGTCTCGAATGGGGTTCGGTCCAGATGAAGCTCGCGTCGACAATACGGACTTTGTGTAGGCCTCTCAGCTTTTTTAGGCAAAGGGCAAGGAGCTCGCGCGATTCGGGTGCGGCGGCAACCCAGCTCGAGGGTGGTAGCAGCCATCGGTCGCAGTCGCGGCCTGTGACGTCTACAGTCAAATTTGTCTCTTTACGAAGATATTGTACCTAGTATTTTGGTCTTTCTCTTGCTTACAGTAATGAAGGGTAGCTTCTCGCTGAATGCCTTCGCTAATATCGTGGTGTAGTTTCAAGCAGTCGAAGCAGCGCGCATTCGTGGATTGTGTACCGTCAATAGGAGCGCCACAGTCGCAACAAAAGATGCTATATGCACCAAATATGAGCGACGTGTCGCGCAGGGAAAATTTGGAGTTGAAGGGAGGGATGGGGAGGCGATACTCACGTCGCAGCGGTCATAGGCACCTGCGCCGATGGTGCTATGGAAATGGGAGCGTCCAGGTCCATCGACGACATCTTTTGCGACTCCCAAGTTGTCTGTCTAATTTATGAAACTGTCGAGATCAGCGGTAGGTGAGTATCTGATTGCGAGGTTCTGGTGTACGCGGATAAATGTATTCGAAGGATAGACGGCCGCAAAGTGCTGTCTGTAGTCCAGCTAAATTATTAGTTTTCTAGGGGACCATTCTGCTTTATGCTAGCGGGGTGAGAATCCAAATTTCGCGCCTCGAAAGTTGCCCCTCGATTGATAAGCAAGCTCAGATAAGCAGGGGATACAGGCCAATATCTGCCAGATAACGATAACCGATAGCTGATAAGATTTTGAGGCACCGCATGAGATAACCAATTTGAAGATAACTGCAACCCAATCGGGTTCCTCTCCTGTTTGCTTGTTACACGGCATTACCATCTTTAACCGAACGACGACAGTCAGTCAACCGAGGAAATGAAAGGTTATGGAGTTCAGCTAGAACATCATTGCGAAACATAATTCGCTGTGGATAGCCTGGTGACCTAACAAACTTGGCTACTAGCACACTCAGTAACGTCAATGAGACACGTCTCCGCAGTTGTACAGATGGAACTCCAGTATGGAAAACCAGTAGGAGATTCAGGGGCAATGGTACGCAAGGTAACACCCTACCAAAGAGCTTTCTCCTTAAACAATGATTTTTTGTGTGCTAGCGCTCGGGTACGGCCAGCGTCGTGTTTTAGTTATCTAATGAGAGTATGATATGACCAAGGTGCTGCTTCAGGTTTGACCGTTCCACGTCGGACGCAGCCATGGACAGGGATGTCTGCAAACTGTATCCACCATGGTAATATGGCTTGGCCCGCGGTTCGTGCCACTTGTTATGAATACCTACTTATGATGGATCTTCCGTAAGTAGCTGTGGCAATATATAACCCAGCGGTGTCGATAATGAGAATAGAGACATGGTAAAACCATGCGTATTCCGTTTCATGGGCTATGTAACACGCTTCAAAAAGTGTCAGGCATGAACCGCAGCGCGCCAATAACAGGTTTCGGCTGAGTTACATGGGAAGTAGGCAGAGTGTGCTAATATCTGTTAATTCTTCTAAGGAAGTTGAGTCCACAGAGTCCTTAGATACACTACCCAGCGGGGTAGCTCAAGCCAAGAGACCTATGCGAGCAATGCGTCAGGTCGGAAGGGCGTCTCGTATGGCCACTCAGCGTGGAGCGTAAGGCGCGCGAGACGGCGGCGTTGTCCTGGCTTCCAGTTCGCTAGTGCCGAGTGTTAAGTGACACGGCTGTCCCAAACGGCCACGGTTCCCTCTTCTCATCTCACGAGGGCGTGGAAGTCTGCACCATACGCCAAATAGTCACTAAGAAATTTGAGGATGGCGCCTGATTCTTCCACTTTGAGACCAACGAATCTTCGCGCAACTACGACGTATGATTAGTCTGTACGGTTATGGAAGGGCTGAAAGTTTGGAGCTGGCAATCCCCAAGTTCGTAATAATACATGTTATCCTAGAATCCATCCCACATATTGTGCAATCTAGAATTTTTGAAATGATATCCGCAGAATGACTGCGTTTGCTGTATGGACACCATAGGGAGATCGGGTAACTTACATTGACCGTTGACATATAGCGCTTTCCGAGCAGTAGCAGGGTGAGTGCGAACGATAGGATGTTCGCTGACGACGGATTCTCGCCTCTCAATGCCCCCGTTGCCACCGACGCGTTCCCCTGTTCGATCCCAGACTGAGTTGCCTTGAGCCCGTACAGGCGTTCTTGGAACAGAACACTCAGCCGATTGTAAGCCTCCGCAGTGTCCGCGAATAAGGTGTCACCGCCGGTCTCCGGCTTGTCCAGGATGTAGAGGAAAGTAGCTTCCGGCAGCTGTGCCTCATACGACACGTCGGAGTGCCAGGGGACAGAGCTTGTCTGGGTGTCGAAGGAAGTCTCGTGAGACCTGTCCCCTTCTCCGCGGTGGACGAGGTACACCTCCGGGTAGCCTTGGTACACCTCCGGGTAGCCTTGGTACACCTCCGGATAGCCTTGGTACACCTCCGGGTGGCCTTGGTACACCTCCGGGTAGCCTTCCGGCAACCCAGACATGGGATGGATGCGATGGCGGCCAAATATCCGGCGCGGTCAAGGGCCTCCTGGATAGGCAGATCCGCGATATCCTGTTACAGAAAGCGACGACTTTCCTTTCGGAAACGAACCGAGCGAGTTGATCCTTACCAGCATTGCTGACGGAGCTCCAACCGGACCCCTCCGAGCTCCGTCCCGATAGTCGGGGTTGAGTGACCTACCTCGACGAATTCTGGAAGTAGATCTTTGAACGACGTATCTGCATCTTTTCCGTGCTCGTAGTGCTTGAAAGGTTCCAACGGGGGATACTTCTGTTCAGGGTTCCACATCGGTAGCTATCGCGGATACTCCATGTACTGTCAGCAATTAACACTAAGATCGTAGTACGTAGTTCAGCCCTTAGCAGCTTTGAGTCCTGTCTTGCCTTCTTTAGTTTCCTTCGAATAATGAGATGGAGTCAGGACCTTCTAGGCTCCGAGATGAGTAACCTCCGGGGTCTTTGACCTGGCCACGGTCTCCGTGACAGCTGTATTAGCAAAAGGAGCCATGGTTCCGATTTCCAAAAGTTTATCAGTTCGGGATGGCAGTTATACGTTCGCGCCCAAAAAGAAAGAGGCGGGAATGGTGCCTATAGTTATTCGTACTTGAGGTTTGAGATCAAGTTTTATGTCCTCAACGGATGATGTGGGAGTAATGCCCTGCTGTCGCAGAGTCCCAGCCCAATTGGAGCATATCGTGTTGCATCATTTCTTCCAAGCAGCATCCGCAGTCTCCTGATACAGGATTGGCATATCATCACGTGGAAGCTTATTGGGAGCTTCCTAATGACCGAATCTCGACCCCGCATCCCCATGATGGTGTGCTATCGGCGTTGCTACCACGCAATCCGACCCGATATAATTAGCAATTGCGTTGCTACCGCACAACGTCTGGCTGAGCTATATAACAACCCTTAGCATGAGTAATTGTATTATTGGGATAAGCTACTTCATTATGAGTTCCAAAACTTCGTCAGTTGGTAGAACATGGTTGCGAGAAAGAAATCTGCTCTCAAGGATTCGTAATTACCGCCTACATGCGACTTTGCCGCGTAGTAAATCCAACACGATCTTTCTCACCAGTGGGCTCTGGCCAATGGCCAAGGAGCATAGTGCATGTACCAAAATCCCTGCTGGGGCCCTAAGGTTGATGGGAACTATTCAGTCAGAGATCCTGCTAACAGTATTTCTAGAGCAACCAAAGGCCTTTAAGCTGGTAAAGGGGGGCTCTGTGTTTACCACTCACAGAAAGCTTACCAAGACGTCGCGAAGGAGACTGAACCACCACTCATAATGCTTTCTCGTGAGAAGATGAGTGCTCCATAAGACTCGATGCTGCGAGAATCCTACGCCGTGAGGCGAGAAGGAGAAGGAGAAAGAGGCCTCAACTGGTTAAACCTGGTCCGAGGCTGAACTTAGAGCCGGACATCGTGATGCTCTAAGGGAGCGGGCTCCTGTCAACCCCACCTCCGGACTGGCGATGTCCTTCCTGGGTCCTCTTTGATGAAATCGAAGAACGTAACGGTCTTGAAACAGACGCTGTTCGGGTATATACTCGGTAATGAAGAACAGAAGTCGGAGCCTTGGATTCCCCTCCCATATTTATATATTCATAAGAATCCAGGAATTACATCTCGATTGGACGCTACTGGCCTGACATCGTTCGTGCTCTGTTTCCCCCTTTCTAGATTGGCTTTGCGACTTGCCCTCCGGATCTTAAGTCGACTGAAGAAATCACCATTCGAATCGTCCGATAAACCATTAGGGTCTGTCTTACTCGAGCTTGTGGCTATTTGATCCGTAGCTCCGCGGCTGAGACTAATGGGTCTTTGACTCTTTGTAGCCGGGTGTTCTGATTTCGTTTGAGATAGCCGTCCTCTGAGCTGTGGTGGCCTTTGGCCTGGATTTGGTATGACACTAGACTCTGGAGCGTCAAGATCATCACTACTAGTTTCATCATGGGCCTGAGCTAGAGTCGCGTCTTTACTCTGTCGGCTTTCTGGGAGTCTATGGCGCATTGGTCGAGGATTCGCGCCGAAGAAAGTGGGTTTGCGGTGTTTAGTCTCTTGCAAACCAGCCGCAGCACGAGTTACCGTGGACGTGGTTACAAGTGAGTCTAGACGCCTAGCCTTCTTTACCGGACTCTCCATTAAGCCAAACAGTGAGGTGCCTCGATAATGATCATCGGATTCACTCTCCGTATCGTCCTGGTCAGCCAGTGCCTTCTTCCTTGCCAGTCTCTGTTTCCCGGCGCGAGCCTTGCGCTCTTGCTTCCTCTTTGCCAACTCGGTCATCGGACCGACGACCGGTCGCGAGATATCCTTAATGGTCTTGGCATTTTGGGATTTTGAGGCTTCCTTCAGTCGTTGGTACTCGGCAGCATGCAGATGCGCCGTGAATCGTTGAGCTATCAATAATAGCTCGTCTTCAACCATGCGATAGCGATCATCAGCCTCAAGCCCTTCTATCATGAATCTGGGTCAAATCAGTAGCTTTCTATCGCAATCGCATGCAGCACAACTCACGTCTCCTCGAGTGGTTCTGGCGGTGGTGATGTAGATGTAGACCTCTCTTTTCGAATGACATTAGCTAGCGGCCAGTCACATGCTAGCAAAACATATACTCACTTGACAACGGAGTAGGTCGCTTTGTCTTTTTCCTGGCGGGCGTAGTGGAAACACCTGAGCCGTGAGTCTCGATTTTGACACGAAGGTGACAGCTTGCAATAGGGTTTAAATTTGGTCGAGAGGGTCTTGGTGCGCCTAGTGACTCCTGTCCGGATCGCTTCCAAGGCAGTTTACGTGTCATCTCGTTTGTGTTGACGTAGTGGAAGACTATCCGCTGATAAGCCCGTTAAGTTAGTACGAATCCTCTATTGATCTAGGGTACCTGTTGAGGAAATTACTTAAGTATGCCAGAGAACTATGTAAGGATAGAGGATAGTACCTAATTTAATGAGGTGTGGTTGAGCATGGTGGGGCAGGAGCTATTTGCATTTATCCGATATGAATGCAATATTGTAAGAACATATGGTGCTAGCTGAATGAAGATACCCTCGGCTCTAACGTTTACATGGCAAAAGAATAACTCATAGCGCTTGGCCTCTCGCGTTAAAATAATGCAAGGGGGTTAAACTGTTTCCCAGGGGTTCGCACTAACTCCGCCAATTAAATATTGGGATAATTGGTGCTAAGAGTTATACCGTCACGGGATAGTGCTGAGGTAAAAGCGTCGTCCCAGGCCACGCTGAGGTAGTAATCTAAAGCGCCTATCGGAACCACTCTTCTATTTCCTGTATGAATCGGTCTTTGTACCTTCTTTTCTCTGCAAGTATGGTCTTACAAGTCCGAAATCTATGTTAAGATGGTGTGTCGTTAAGAACACCACCCCCTGTAGGTCCTTTCCCCTTTTCTTTCATCTCGGCGTCTTTCTTCTCTGCTGCTAGTATCATCTTCTGTCTTCGTTCGTCCCTATATCCTGGGCCATACTTTTGTATGACCCAGAGCAAGGGCGAGAACACTGCGATGAGCAGAGCGATGAATGTGAAGGCCCAGCCACGACCCATCCCCTTAATCATATCCTCAATGACGGCAGTTGCAGCTGCTCCGAATGCGCATCGGACCAGGTTATTCGCAGCAGTAGCTGTGGCAGGTGATTCGGGATTAAGATCAACGAGCAGAATATTTATCACCTGAAAGGCTCCGGTAATACATAAACCAATGAAAAAGGACAGCACCAGGGGTGTGGCGACATGTGCGTTCATCTCCAAAGCCCACCCCCAACCGATGTATACACCCGTTCCAACTACTAGTTGAAGATAAATCACTTGAAGACGAACTTTCTCGATGGGGAAGCCCTTTGGGTAGTCCCCTCGTTTGCGGTTTACCTTAAGACCAAGTTTCTTGGCCATGCGGCGATAGTTCCAGTCAAGAATAAATCCTTCTCCGACAGAGGCGATGGTAGTTCCTACGCCCAGTGGGAGATAGCAGAGCCCAAGCTGCAGTTGGTTGAAACCATATATTTCTTCAAATTGAGAGGAAAGGGTGGCCGTTGCCGTCATGAAGCCGATGTAGAGAATGGCGTTGTAGAACAAGATCATAGCCATGTCTTTCTGGAGAACGATGGCGAGGGTGTGAAAAGGGTTCGGAATAGGAATCTTCTGCCGTTTTGGAGCTGCCGATGGATCTCGGACCCGACGACGAAACCTGAAGTAGTCAAGGAGGGTCATGTTCCAGCCCTGGGGTGGAACCGAGCCATTGCCGACCACCTTCCTCCCCGTCTCGGGTACAGCCAGGACGTACGGGATCATCCAAACAACGGTTATAATGGTCAGAAACCAGAAAATCGACGGCCAGCCATGATACTGCGAAAGTATACCTCCGATTAATGGCCCTAGAGCAGGGCCCATGGTCTGGCCGGCTCCGACGATGCCCATGTACTTCCCTCTCTCGGAACTAGGGGCGATGTCCGCCACAACGGCATATGACAAGGCGAGAGTGCCGCTGCTGCCTCCACTCTGAAGCATTCGGAGAATAAGCAACGCGGCGTATTCTCGTTGAAGAGCAAGGCCAATATTTGCACCTAGGTAAATAGTAAAAGAAATTATGAAAGCAGGACGTCTGCCGGCAACGTCACCGAAATCGCCGAAGACCGTAGGAGCCAGACCCTGTAATATCATATAGGTTGTTAGGGTCAAATTGATCTCGGCAATCGAGACTCCTAGGTCTTCAGCCAATGCGGGAATGGCTGGGAAGTAAATTTGGGCCGTCGTTGGGGACATGAACGCGGAGAAACAGTTCATAACCACAATCCACCACTTCATGGACGGCGAAAACACACTGTAGGGAAGGCCGCTCGAGACCCGGGATAATGTCTCCAGGTCCTGAGGCTCAACACGCCCGTTTTCGTCTCCATCTTCGGAATCATGATCGGTATCCACGGAATCGGCACCCGGTAACGTTAGGTCTTGGCTTGGAGGAGACGGGCTTCCTTCGGATCGCGGCGATGGAGTCTGTTGCCCATCTCCAGTATGCTCAAGCTGTTTTTCACCCTCATTCATTGGTACTCGGATGAGCTAAAGTGTAGCAATTGGACAATAGTAGTGCAAACTGTCCTGAAGGAAGGCATGGTTTCAGGATATCTTTTAACGTTGTATCTACGGGGACGAGATCGGACCTTCTCGCCTTGGTTCAAGAGAACCCCGTCATGCGCGTGACGGCAATAAACAGGTCTCTGTCAAAATATTATACACCGATGCTTTGGATATGTTATTTCCGTCGCCGTCGCCTCGCAGACTCCACTCAGGGAAAGCAGCATCGGCGCTAGAGTCGGACGCGGCTTTGAGGGTTCCCATCAGTCCGTACCATAGTTATTGTAGGTATAATAGTGACGGAGATAGATCATCTCATACAAACTCACCACCGTATTTTACAGAGAGAGCTAACTGCCTACCTAGCCAAATAGTATCGGTCTAGTTCCCGCGGGAAGGAGGTTGCTTCCCTCGGATCACAGGGGCCCACATATCAAAGGCCAACGATGGTTCAATTTTAAGGTGGACGCTCGATCCTGCTACTGGTGCTTTAATCATTCGCCTAGACAAGCCACAACCCGATTTAGCCACACAGTCTTGTGGTTGCACAATGCGACGTCAGTTCTACTTTGTCAATCGGATAAGGGCTTCGCAATTGGCCGCCAAATGGAAGTCCTAAATGAGGAAATGGACAAGTTGCAGCTCCACGACCTTGACTTCGAGAAACCCACAGATACCTCCATTCCAAAAGTCAACGAATTGTTTATCATGCGACAGCAACTTACTGGAAGGTTGAATAATGACTGATATTACGCCAATTTTCAATGGCATTCTCAAAAGCCATGAAGCTCCTCCCCTGAGCAATAGGAGCTTCAGCGTAGACAATCTGGATGATTTTCTACAAGAAGCTTACAAGATAGTTAGTTCGAACGAATTTTTCCTTTTGGGCGACCGAGTTATTGATTTGGGTATGCTAGAGAACGAATATTGCATCTCTGCATGCCGACCTTAGAAACATTCGACAGTCATATCTCTCCGCTGCACAACCTCGGCGGCACCTGATCCGCTCCACACATAATGGCCAACAGTCACGGCCATTGTCAGACCGTGAGCGCGAGGAGGTTGATGCGCAGATGAAGCAGATGCTGAGGACACTTAATGGGAGCATACGGAATATGGCGGATGCGGAGCAGGTCCGACACGAGACAGCGCTCACCTTGATCAACAAGAAATACGGACGTGGCCTGAATTTCGCGAGAGCATGGGCGGCCGGCGGCGGCCCATCGGGCAAATCTGCTGAACATGTCGCAGCAGAGGAGCGCGAGACGACCATCAGCACGCATAGGGAGAGCATATTGTGGTTTCTACGACAGCGGCTACAAGAGTGTGTTGAGGCGCAACAGAACATGATGGAAATCCGGATAACAAGAGAGATGGAGAAGAGCAGGAGCGTGCTGGCCAAGGCACAAGGGCCTGATATAGCTTCACTACGGAGTACATACGAGAGCAGCAGCTCGGCAGACTACAAAGCAACAGCATCGAGCCAAGCAGTGTCTCAGGAAGTGACACCGTCTTATAATCCAGTCGAGGGTTTGACACAAGAGCAGGTTCAGATGTTTGAACAAGATAACAAGGAGATGCTCAAACATTATGAGAGCACGTTGGACCAGGTCAGGTGTGTGCAGACAATGATCAGACTCAGAGTTCCTTCACTAACCCCACTCAGGACGGCACAAAAGTCACTCATCGAGATTTCGGAGCTGCAAACACAACTTGTTGACAATCTTGCAACTCAATCTGCACATATCGACTCGCTAGTAGCCGACTCTATGCATACAACGGAGAACATAGGCGGAGGGAACAAACAGCTCAAGAAGGCGACACAAAAACCCAGTCCGGCCAAATACACATTTTTTGCCACGTGCGGGCTGTGTGCATTCTTAATAGTGTGGGATCTCATAATATGAATGTTGTTTTCCATCCCACACATCAACGATCTCCTGTTGCTCGCAGTCAAGTCGGACTTGGACTAGGAAGCATGATTAGCGGCGTTGCATATGAAAGGTACCTACCAGCTTTTTGGGGCTTAACTGCAGTCCGGCTCAATTCAATGAGTAGGGAAAGGAAAGAAAAGCAAACAAACTGGAAAGCTCAAGTCTACGATGAGAGTCGTCTTGTGAGATTCCATTCTACCCAAGAAGAGAAATACTTGGAAGGGGAACGAACGACATGACATCGCTTCCGCCGCTTAAGTGAGAAACGTTAGATAGTACGAATAGTATAGAGAACCAAGCTGCGGTTTCGGGGCGTCATTGGGCTTCGGATCCGGGTCGGAAAATCGGCCTTTTGACGAGGTACGAAGTTGCAACGCGAAGGCTGATACTGTCCAACATAGACCCACCAGAAGAATAAGGGACTTGAATAGTCGTGTCACCGGATGCCGACAATCTAATAACGTAGACTATCATTGATGTCTTTGGTATGTCAAGGTAGGTATCGTCTCAGGATTGCTGCACGTGGTAGTGGAGTTGTGCCTGAGAACGCATCCCGAATAGCCTCGGTCGAGGGAAACAGGGGAGCCGAACAAAGTTTCCATAATTAGCAGGTTGCGACCCAGATTCCCCAGGATGGGATTCTCATAAAGGGGGTAGAATCACTTGAACCTCCATCCTAAAGACTTTTACCCCAAGCTGTCTCCTATATTCGATGCTCAGTAGCACACCACATCTTCTCATTTCGTATGCGACTCGAGTTACGTCGATTGTACTAGGACCTGTTTGTTAACGCCATCTTAAGTTGCTGAAGCCCACCAGAAAATTGCCAACACATCCTTCTAAAGCGACATCTCTGGCAGACGCCATCTCGACCCCACATCCAACTAGAACCATTGATTGTGGTAAGCTAGACCAGCACTTGCCCAGACAAACCCCAGACTTTCCATCATCAAGCCACCCCGCTGCCCGCTGTCCGCTCAGTATCGGAGCTCTGCCCGTCATTCCCCAAAGTCACGCCGACCCCACTTTCGGTAACGCGTACATAGGGGGCTACCTAGTAGACGTACGCATTCTGACCTGAAGTTTTCGCCAATAGGCGCTAACGTCATTCAAACCATCCGACCAACATTTGGAGGGGTCCCCGCCGAAACCCGCCGATCTTAGCGCCCCTGCAGCTTTGCCCGCAAGTTGCATGGCCTGACACAGCGTCGTGCGGTACGGACAATAACATACCTCGTTCTTGGGCTGCTGATTTCCATTGAAAAAGGCCAACAAATCCCCACTTTCCGAGTAATTTTCCTCTCGAATATGCCATTTGATCCTTCATATCACGGCCAGTCAGTTTCCAGAGTCAAAAGCCTAGCCAGACAAATGTCGCCACCTTCAGCCACCAGCTTCACGATAGATGTCGTGCCCCAGGCTCCTGAGGACCCTCTGTTTGGTCTTATGAGAGCTTACAAGGCTGACCAGGATCCCAACAAAGTCGATCTGGTGGGTAGATGGGATAGCTTCTAGTTCCCGCCTTTTACGAAGAAGACGAATCACCAGCTAACACAAACGCTGTCTGATTAGGGTATTGGCGCCTACCGTGATGACAACGCAAAGCCATGGGTGTTACCAGTCGTCAAAAAGGTACTGTTCGCATTATCTCATTCACTGCTCGCTACGTTCTGTCATGTATATCCGCCTCTCGGCAGGCTTACTCACCACTCCATCCCACATAGGCAGATGAGGTCCTTCGGAACGATCCTGAGCTCAACCATGAATATGCTCCCATCGCTGGGATACCGTCCTTCACCAGCAAGGCCGCCGAACTAATCTTGGGTGCCGACTCTCCGGCGATCAAGGAGAAGCGAGCAACGTCTATACAAACCATCTCCGGTACCGGCGCTGTCCATCTCGGTGCCCTGTTCCTCTCTAGATTCTACCCTGGCACCAAGAAGGTCTATCTCTCGAACCCGACGTGGGCAAATCACAACCAGATCTTCACCAATGTGGGCATTCCTATTACCCAGTACCCCTACTTTTCCAAAGAGACGAAAGGTCTGGACTTCGAGGGCATGAAGTCTGCCCTACTCGGAGCTCCCGATCGATCTATCATCCTACTCCATGCCTGTGCACATAACCCCACTGGTGTCGACCCTACCCTCGCCCAGTGGAAAGAGATCGCTGCGATAATGCGTCAGAAGAGCCACTTCCCTTTCTTCGACACAGCTTATCAAGGTTTCGCGTCCGGTGACCTGTCTAAAGACAATGCAGCCGTCAGGTACTTCGTCGAACAAGGTTTTGAGCTGGTGGTGGCTCAGAGTTTCGCCAAGAACTTTGGTCTGTACGGTGAGCGAGCTGGTTGCTTTCACATCGTTACCAGCCCGGCCCCGGATGCCGAGAATACCATCAGCCGCATCGCCTCTCAGCTTGCTATCTTGCAACGATCCGAGATTTCAAATCCTCCCCTATATGGCGCCCGTATTGCCAGCACCGTTATGAATGACGCCTCCCTCTTCGCCGAGTGGGAGGATAACCTGCGCACCATGTCCGGACGTATCATTAGCATGCGTAAGGCACTAAGATCTAAGCTAGAGGAACTTGGGACGCCGGGTACCTGGAACCATATCACCGATCAGATCGGCATGTTCAGTTTTACCGGTTTGACGGAGGCCCAGGTTTTGAAGATCAGAGAAGACGCCCATATCTATATGACCAAGAATGGCCGTATCAGCATGGCCGGCCTAAACACGAAGAACGTTGACTACGTTGCCAAGGCCATAGATAAGGTGGTTCGGGAAGTCCAGTAAGCGAACGCGGGTCCCGACGGAGTCAACCACGTGTTTGTCGCTCAGTTGTGTGGGATTCTTCATTTAACTGCGATCGGTTGAGACATAATATTCTACTCTATCATGGACCTAGTTTAGAATATAGAGCATGGTTCAATATGGTGGATTTATACGCTTGTTCGTTGCAGTGGCCGTCAGTGTGAGATGAGACGAGGTTCAAGGCACCGGGTGAAGTAATAGACATGGTGGAAACAGTTCGAAATGCCATTCATGTACTCTTGGTTAGTCTGTCGCAGACATCGTGCGATGAGGCCGCCGTGAGCGTTGTGCAACTTTGAATAGCGCCAAGGTGTTCCTTGGATCCTGTCATGCAGGTATACACACGCCACAATCTTCACATTGCCCTGGGACTTAGCAGGGTAGCCCTAGGGCGTTTGCTCGTAGACCATGGACCTTATATTACTGCTTTGGAATACGCATGGTAGTTGATGAGGGCATCAGCGGATGGCTACATCCTTGGTCCATCGGTTCGAACTCAGCACCACCTGCCTCTAACAGCCACTGTCATGCTAACGAACGCTGCTAGGAATCATAGCACTTATCAGGATATGACATCTTGTGACGGTTGTGGTCTTCTGTGATCTTCTATAGTAACATAGTAAGGCTTATTCACAAGCGCTCAGAAGCCGTACAAAGTATCATTATCCTGGCCAAAGCTGTCAGACCGTTGAAACGCAGCCTGAACTCAAATAGGGCGTATAACGACTGCACACCATGCGATGTTTATTACTAATACTTGACCTGCGCACAAAATAGTGAGCCTCGTCTATATTTCGTACCAAAATAGGTAATGTAGGACCCCCCCCCCCACCTAAGGCATCTTACTGGGTAGCTGGCCAGCATTCCTGCACCCCTACGCAGCTCGTCTCTTTACGGGAAAATACAAGTCCTTTTGCAATATGGGTGATATGCCCAGGTAGTACAGATTAAAGCCTTTATAGAAGAAATCCCATCTTAATTTGAAATATTCTAAGTTATAGTTATTAAATTTGTTAAAATAAAAACCACATGGCAAGCTTCGGCTAATTATTTTAACAAAATTATAAAGTTAGTTAAAAGTTAATTCTTTTATAATTGATTTAGTATTTATATTTTCGTAAAAATACAACCGAAAAATATAATATTTGCGGCCATGGTACGGACGGACCTTAGGTACTTTCAGCCTTCTGCTGCAACCGAACTACCTTAGCCTTACAAGAGTATACGTATCATTTCGATACGTATGTAAGCCCTTGATGTAATCAGTGCTGTACTCAAACAATTAATACCCTGGAGACGCATATACTGACTTCACTCAAACGCAGCGTGTAGGAGTCCGTCATTGCACGTTTAGTTTCCAGGCACATATTGGAACGTCAATTAATTTTGTACACACAACAGGAAAGCCTCTCCTTTGTTTTCTCCCGACCATCTGGATCTCGGGTCTCGGGAGGCATTGAACGGACACTGCTTGGCCAAGAAGCGAGTTCGCCAAAGGAAAAGCCAAAACATTGAGAGAACTCTGGAAGGATCCCGTCCTCCCACCGGCGTTGCATTGCCCTACTTACCTACGGATTGTGCGCATTTGCGACCGATATTTCCGGCTCGGTTGTAACATATGCAGTCCTTTGACTATGGAACGCCTACCGAGCCAATATCGTCACCCCCCATGGCGGCCTCCTCCATAAAGGTACAGAAAATGCGGCAATCCATCAGCGAAGGGCTGCCTCTTTCCCAGTCCGAAATTAGTCTGCCGTATCGACGATCCCGTCCCTCTTCCGCCTCTCTCTATGCCTCGACTTTATCACCTCCTGGCTCGCGTCCTCAGTCCCCCATCGGCCGACCCTCGTCAGTTCGAACATCATCCGTCTTTGGCGCGCCTACAAATAACGCTCTCGCTCTCACCCAAGGCGCTGGAGGTAGCCCTGGGGATCCCCTCAACCTCATACTGAAAGCCTTTGCACCACACGTTGCCGTCTATACATCCGAAGATACCGATATTCTTATGAGAGAGAAGGGATTTGAGCGTGGGCTGTGGGAGTTGCTTCGACCCTTTGGCGAGCGAGTGCAAGGCAAGGTCGTTATACGAGATAGTAACGGCTCGAGTCGCACATACGAGGATTACTCAATACACTTCGTGCGCTTTGGTGAGGATATCGAGCATCCTGAGCCCATAACAGGCGGCCTCAGGCATGCCGATCCACAGAGGCCCAACCGTGTTCCGGAGAGGCAGAGCGGTCCGACACGACGGGATTCAAATCGTGGTGGCAACCTTGCCGATGTGGAAGCAGTCGTGGAGCGCCATCTTAGCTACGCAGAGGACTCGTTCTTTGGCGCTCCCCATAGCCCTGCGAACCACAAGCTCGATATTGAAATGCCGTCACCGTATTATGCGTTATATCTACGAAGACTACTCTCCGGTTTGCCTTTGGCAGCACACGAAACGTTTGCGCACCCGGTTGCATGTGTCATGGCCATAAGTTCTCGTTGTCAAGCTCCGATCGAAACCCTTAGACGGCTTTATAACGATTCAAGTACTGGGGACAAGCGCTTACCCAACTGGGTGGATGGCGAGTATTTGAGGTACTACGTACTAATCCATGACGAGGAAAAAGATGACATCACGAGATCGATGTCGCTTTTCGAGCAGATGAAGCGGAATCTCGGATTACATTGCCACCTGCTGCGTATTAGGGGCACCCAGAGCGTCGCAACCGATGATGACAGTGTACCGTTGCCGCGTAGCGAGTGGATGGCGGCGTCTGAAGAAGTTGCCGATATTGAAAGGAGCGAAGATGAAGAGGACTTCGAAGCTCCCGCCAAGTACATATTCGAATCGGATGCTACAGCCATACGTACCTTTATCCGGGAGATGGTGATGCAGTCAATAGTGCCCACGATGGAGCGGCATGTATCGGTGTGGAATGATCAAGTGGCATCGAGGCGGAGAGGTGTTGCTGGGCGTTTTCTTGGCCTCACGAAACGATGGGGGTTCGGCAGCAGCTCGAGATCATCGTTGTCCGGTCCAAGCTCTGGTAGTAATTACGAGCCACTGGGCTTCTATCGGGCAGACACTCCAGAGGCTATCATGCGGAAGCTCGCCGACTACGCTTTCATGCTCCGAGATTGGAAGCTGGCCTACTCGACGTATGATATTCTGAGAGGCGACTTTAACAACGACAAGGCATGGAAATACCACGCTGCCGCGAATGAGATGGCCGCCATTAGCCTGCTTATCACGCCACAGAACATCTCGGCCAAGACGAGAGCAGAGACCATAGATGCCATGCTCGAATCTGCCGTTTATTCATATCTAACACGGTGCAGCGCACCCTACGGTGCAACAAGGTGTCTAGCGTTAGCCCTTGAGCTTCTACGGTTGCGTGGGGGTTCTAGCATCGATGATGCGGCGAAGTGGGGTATTCGGTTATTAGAAAGCAGAATCCTGGGGCCCGTTGGCGATGGGCTCATCAAGGAGAGGTTGGCTGTCTGTTACGCATCTAAACAGGGCAGGGGGACCCGTTTCTGGGGTGGCAGACGGCGCAAGTCAGCACTTTGGTGCGTACTAGGGGCAGAGGCTTGGCTTGCGCAGTCCAAGTTCATACAATCCCAGAGATGTCTCAACGAAGCACGCAACATGTATGCGGAACTCCCGACGGAGCATGGCATCGATAAGTTCGCGTCAGCTAGCACGTTCATGCTAGGCATCGGACAGCAGCTGAACCAGCACCTGGAGGCGGACGAGCCGGACTACGGACCTGGAAGTGCATCCCACAGCGAGGTAGTCGACGAGGAAAGCGAGGCGTTTGATGCCGGGGCGAAGAGAACCAGTGTGTTGGGTAGATCTGGGGCCACTGCGACCGGTTTAGAGACGGCGCCGTTAAGGTCATCTGCTCCGGATGAGGAGGGGCAGGACCCGGGCGCGCGGAAAGACGACTTTGGGTAGATGATGATGATGATGATGGATGAGCTGATGGATGAGATTTAGATGATGTAATGTTACTAGATATCCGATATTCATGAGCATGCGATGGGATTGGTGTTGAGGACGGGTTCTTTCAAGATAAACCCCCTCCCTATATGTGAACTCCCTTTTAGAGGCACATACATGCATATATAGAACGCTGAGCGTTGAAGTTACGGCTCTGGGATCTCGACTGCTCTCCACTTCGGCAGCTCAGCATGTACCTAGGTACCTCTACCTCCTACGTTGCTGTATTGTACATAGTATGTGTAGGCCGAACACTAAAACGCCTAGAACTCTTCCAAGGTTCCAAGGTCATCTTAGCGGGGCCAAGTGCCAAGCCATTCATTACTTTAGCGTTCAAGGTACTGACTGACACTGACTGGGGCTGCTTGGTTACTGTATTGACCGCCAAAAGTTCAGGAATTCTGCCGGTTTCCAGTCCCTCTTCCTTCAACTGCATTTGAGTACACACGAAAAATCCGCAGCCATGGCCGAAAGTGGCATGCTCCTCAATTTCGACATCGGCGATGCGCCCCTAAAAAAGCAGGTTAAATTTACTGGCGGTTACTGGCGGGACCGTGTCAGGGCCCAACGCGCCGCAAAGAGGGGACTTCAAGGTCCCTCCAGCGGGAGCAACAACACCCCGCTATCGGATCATCGACGAGATCGCAGAGAGACGGACGCCTTCGGTGACGGTGGCCGCCCGTCGAAACGCCAAAGGACCGAGACAGCTGATCAGAATGGCCAGCGTGCGGGAAGATACGGTACTGGTAACACTGGGAATCTGCATCCAGGGACCAGTAGCACAGGATCGAAACCTGGCGGAATAACCTCACGGTTGTTCACCTCCAATCCCACTCCGAGGACTGTGTTCGAGGATCCCGTAGAAGGATCCGAACCCGCGAAACCTTCCAATGCCCCGCTGTCGGAAGAGGCCGCCAACTTTCATGCCCTTGGTCTCTCGCGCCGCATTGCTCGGCATCTGTCCTCCAAGCTTGAGATGAGAGCACCCACATCTATCCAGAAGAACACGATACCCCAGTTGATCAAGGAGGATAACGATGCTTTCCTACAGGCCGAGACCGGCTCCGGCAAGACCTTAGCCTATCTGCTGCCAATAGTCCAACGTATCATGGCGTTAAGTGTAAATGAAGATGGGACAGCCACTGGAACGCAGATTCATCGTGATTCCGGCTTGCTCGCTATTGTTCTAGCTCCAACAAGAGAGCTGTGCAAGCAGATAGCCAACGTACTGGAGAAAGTACTGCGCTGCACCCCCTGGATCGTCAGCACGACTGTCACAGGAGGGGAGAGTAAGAAGTCGGAGAAGGCCCGGCTGAGAAAAGGTGTCAACATATTGATCGCTACGCCCGGTCGCCTTGCTGATCATCTGGATAACACGAAGGTCCTTGATGTGGGCACGGCGAGGTGGCTAGTCCTTGACGAGGGCGACAGACTTATGGAAATGGGCTTCGAGGACGAGTTGCGGAGCATCGTGGGCAAAATTCGCAAGGAGACATTGAAGGCCGAGAACAAGGATGGCGTAAGGTTTGACGCTCTGCCTCAACGACGTGTTACCGTCCTCTGTTCCGCCACTATGAAGATGAACGTCCAAAAACTCGGAGAGATCAGTCTGCAAGACGCCATTCACATCACAGCTTCCAAGGCGGAAAACGACGTGGATGGTGTAACTGATACGAACGACGCTGTGTTCTCGGCGCCATCCCAACTTAAGCAGACCTTCCTCATCGTCCCGGCCAAGCTGCGGCTCGTCACGTTGATAGCCCTGCTTAAATCCTCGTTTTCTCGCAAGGGATCAGTAATGAAGGCTATCATCTTCATATCTTGTGCTGACTCGGTCGATTTCCATTTTGATCTTCTCCGTGACACCCCTCGAGCTACTTCAGACGACAGTCCCCTGACTGCGAATACTGTCTCCAGTGCCGCCTATATCACATCGCCCGCGAACACGACAATACGCCTGCTCAAACTCCATGGCTCTCTCCAGCAACCTGTCCGCACTGCCACGCTCACCTCTTTCCACAACTCCAAAGACCCGTCTGTTCTTATCACCACCGACATAGCCTCTCGCGGCCTCGACGTTCCGGCTGTCGACCTCGTCGTTGAGTATGACCCGGCGTTCAGCGTTGCTGACCACGTGCACCGGGTAGGGCGAACCGCCCGAGCGGGACGATCCGGCAAGGCAACCCTGTTCCTACAGCCCGGCTGCGAGGAGGGCTACATCGGCTTCCTCAAAACCAGCACGCCGGCATCTACCCAGCCGTATGACCCAACCATCCAGAAGGGTTTCGTAACGCCGATCACCCTCCCAAAACCGGATCCGCCCTCCTCCGAGGCGCCCACTCTTGTCACGGAGAAGCAGTCACCCAACTCCCGCGCCGAGGCCTTGCAGCTGCACCTCGAACAGCGGCTCCTGGCGTCAGAGAAGCAGGACGGCGACGCGAAGCTGCTCGACGCCGCTCGCAAGGCCTTCCGCTCGCACATCCGCGCGTACGCCACCCACGTCCGTGAGGAGCGCGTCTACTTCGACATCACGCAGTTGCACCTCGGCCACACAGCCAAGAGTTTCGGGCTGCGCGAAGCCCCCGGCGGCATCGGCGGGGGTCCGTCAAGGAGGACGGCGGCAGCTAAGACCAAAGCCAGAGGCGGTGAAAAGAAGGGCGAAAAGGGCGCTACTGCTACTGGGACCAAGGGCGGTGCGGATAGTGACGATGACGTGCCTAAGGGTGCTGCCGATGAGGATGCGGCGAGGAGGATGAGGATGAAGATGAAGGCTGTCATGGACGCGTCTGGGGAGTTTAATATTGGCTGATTATATGGGGATCATACTTATTTCGGGAATCACGAGGGCGGCGCGATGTGGGCTTACCGTTTTATCTATGGGTAGCAGATCCATTATAGCTGTCTAAAGAGGACTGTCGAGTTGCGCTCATCCAGTGTGCATGCGCACTCCTTTTTTAAATATACCTGCGAGATCTTGGCCCCTTTGGCCTTCCTGAAGCCAGTTTCTTTTCCGAGCTTCGCCCATCTAGTTCGCATCCTACGCTCAGTGCAGACGTTTTCACGGCATCCTTTTGTCGTGTCGTCCTTCATTCTCGGTGCTAATAATACAGAACCTTTTTTCCAGGGTCACTTATTGCCCTTGGTTCCGCTCACCTTTCCTACTCAATTAATGTTGCCGAGTCTTCTGCCCTACAATCCTTTTCTGACCCTGCGAAAAAGCAGGCTTGAGTGATCGTTCGGATGTCGCCTTGTCCAAGCATTCAAGGTACGGCTCTCTTATACATGCGCATTCATGTGGCTATTCGTTTTTCCTTGCCAAAAACTCTCCTGACACTTACTAGACGGGCATTGTGCTCTGACACTATCCAATGCTTAGTCCACGAAATACGATATCCTCACAACGTTTCAGAAAGCCGAAGACCCTCTTTCTCGCCATGCTAGACATCGTTGTAAGCAGCACTCAGGCATAGTTCTCCTCTGAAAGCCCCCATGAATAAACCGAGTCCATTGCCGAGCTCTTCACCCGTCACCCAGGGATTGTAGGCCCCCGGTGACCCCAAGCGTGGGCTTGATAATGGGGTCGATGCGGCCCATGCTTGAAATCGAGACGGATGGCTTGGTTTTCGGTGGAGGCACGGGAGGGGGGCCTGTAGCCGGTGACGGCAATGCAGGCGTAGCGGCCGCAAATACCGACCGGGCTAGTGCGTAATCCTCGCAATCGTTGCGCACTTCCTTATAAAATACCTTTCATTATCTGCACGGCGTCAAGGAACTCGTTGTTACGGCCGGATTCCTGGGAAGCATCCGAGTCGCCGGCTCCCCGCCAGACCATATCCACCGTCAGACTCTTGCTGGAAACGGGATTGATATGCGGCGACGGTATGTCTCGAAGTGTTGTATGGCTCGACGCAACTGGCCCGCTCGTCCTTGAGTACGTAGTCGACATACCGGACACGCGAAGTCGTAGGCGGCCGCTCTTGGATGTCCCGGACAACGACCGCGGTTGCCGCGTGGAATACATGTGTCACAGTGGCCGCAGCCGCCTTACAAGCCGCCAACAGCCGGGATGTCTGCTTCTTCGAAAAGGTAAACGCTATGTACTGATGCATGCCACGGAGGTTTGCGCCAGGCTTAAAGGGGATTCCGAAGGGTTAGTGATTCGTCTCCTCAGCAGCAGCAGCATTCTGCACCGCATTGTCGGAGAGCCTTCTCTGCTGCGCTTCGGTAAGCGTCGGCGGGAAATTCGCAGCTACTCGGAAGGGCGGACCGAGATTTGAAGTCTCGGAGCCATCTAGGACCGGCAGTTGATAAAGAGTCGCCCCCAGCAAATGACCTGGAGACATGGTCGAGGAGGTTGCCAAACTAGTACAGCGTTCCGATGCCGTCGATGATATCATCAGGGGAGCGTAGCACCGGATCTCGGCGGTCAACTAGACTACCAGTGCTGGACGGAGGCGGGTCTTGTAATAAAGAGAGTCGGTTGGTCTGGGACTGGAGGGTCAGAGTTTGCCCATTCCATGCCCATAGAGCATTAAAGCCGATGAGTATGGGTATTGCAACGTAGATGAGCGGGTAACACAAGATGCGAATATGAGCGACGTTAACTGTGTTTGTCACTGATCCTCATCATACAGTGCATCAAGGACCGTACTACGCTATACCTATGCTTGGAGACGTCTATTTGAACAACATGACCTCCCGTGTATGCATGGATTTCAGGAACCCGGCCCCTCTTTCTATCCCATTAATATCGCTGGACCTAGCCTGCGGCGCCGTTGAACCTGATTTCCCCGGCCCTTAGATGCTGTAGGAGGTGTTTTGCAATATATGCGGAGTGGAGACGTCTATCGTTGGCATGCCAGCCATTGCTCTTCCAGAACGCGCGCCGTGTTCAGCCCTTATCCGTAACTCCATTTTAGCCTTTGACAACCGGAACGCCTGCCAGGCCTGTGAGCTCCCTCGAAGGCGTCGAAGCCGCGGCAAAGATATCAATGTAAACGTATCCTCCTTCCGGCCCAATCCCCGCTAAATTATACCGAAGGCCCTTTTTCGATAAACCACGGGGTATCGCATGGAGGACAAAGAAAATAGAAATAATATCAGAACACAAGTCCAAGCTCCACCAGATGAGGTACTCAAGCGACGATAGCCTCCTCCCTGCTACCACCCCCGAGGAGCTCCAGGACCTTATTGACAACAGCACTGGGATAGCCCCGGGAAAGCATCTCGCCTACGACGCGCTTGGCATTATCGCGTTCCTCTACGGCGAGGAAAGCGCGGGTCATCGCCTCGTACGTACTTGGTTCTCGCTTGTCGCCTCCAACGCTGTCGTAGATCGCCTTGGCCTTGTCGATGTTCTTTTCGCCAGCCCAGCCGTGAATCAAGGTATTGGCGATGTAAGGGGTCATCGCAACTCCTCTTCGTTGCATTTGCGCTAAAATCGACTCAGTATCGGCGACACAGTGATTGGCAACCATCGCCTCGAACAATGCTTGGAAGAGACAAGCATTTGGCGGAATGCTGGGGTCGTTCATTACAGAGTCAAAAACCTTCTTGGCACCTTCCATGTCATGAAGGTTGCAGCCACGGGCGTGAATGAGCGACGCGTAGTGAACCGGCTCGGGGCTCTGGCCCGAGGCACGAATCACATCAAGCACAGCTTCAGCAGCAGTCATGTTTACCGGCTCAAGGGTAGCATGAGTATCAACGAGAAGCTTGTAGGTGTGAGCTGTCGGGGCGATACCTTTGGCCTTCATGCGCTCGAAGTATGCAAGGACTTTGGACTTATCACGCTTCGTAGTCAAGAAGAACTGCATCATGCTATTGTATGGAGCGGGCCGTGCCTTATAGTTAGGCATCGCCTCCATTTCGTCGAAGAGTTCCTCGGCGAACTTCTCGTCGCTCACTCGGCACAGCGCATTGACGATGGTTCCGTAAGTCACGCTGGTGGGTTTGATACCGAGGCCTCGCATCTCTGCGAAATAGAATAGGCAATCATCGATGCGGCGTGCCTTTCCGAGCTTGCCAATGAGAGCATTGTACAAGAAAGAAGAAGGCTCAACACCCTCGGCCTTGGCTCTGTGGAAGATCTTGACGGCTTCGGAAGCTTCATCGAATGTCTTTGTCGAATCCTTGAGGGTGGTGATGTACAGCCCAAAGGTGTTGGCGGTTGGTGTAGCACCAGTCTCCAGAAGCTCAAGATGATACTGCTCGGCAAGGACTCGGTCACCCAGCGTCAAGCATGCACCAATCATGGCGTCGAGAATAGAAGACCAACCATATCGAACGGCAGGATATTGGGGTAGAAGGGGGACGTCGGTCCGTGCCATGGCCAAGATGTCGTGGCACAAATCCATCTTGCCCTCACGAGCTGCAGCCTGAATCATTTTAGCGTAAGTGATGTATCTGGGATGACGACCCGCCCGACGCATATTTCGAAACCGCGTCAGCGCGTCGCTGAGCCTCGGTCCCTTGCGGCCGTGTGCACCCTCAAGCTCGTCTGAGATAATTGATGACCCTTTGAAATCAGTGTTGTGAGCGTACGGATCGAAGTTCTCCTCGTAACTCGATACAGTCGGGGTTGAAGGATACGGCGATGCCGAGAATGTCTGCTGAGGAAAGCTGACTTGAGAAACCGCCTCGCGAGGATCAGAAATGCCCCGTGCAGACATGAAGTTGGAGATCAACTCTGTGGCTTCATCAATCTCGCCGGCGAGCTGGGGCCTGCCGTCGAATTCAGAAGCACGGATTCGCTGGAACATCGAGTCGGACTCAGCCAACCCCTCAGCGACCTGGCCGGAACCGATCATGGCTACGGCGTACATCGCAGTGGGTTCGATGAACGAGTGGTCGACGTCGAGTTCCGGGTTGCTCAGAATCTGCCAGTATCCGGAAGCAGCAGCGACATCGCCTTGGCGGACACTCAACGCTAATAAAGCCATTGCTGGCGTAACTATGCCCTGGGAGGCAAGGGGGATGTTCGCGAATGCAGCAGTGGCAGTCTGCTTGTCACCGGAGTCGGCGGCGGCGGCGGCAACATCAGCCATAGCCGCGAGACGGGGCCCGCTCTCGAGGCTCTGAGCCCAGCGAAGCGCCTCCCGGTAACTATGACTCTCGGCGAACCCCTTGACGAAACCTTCGCTGACTAAAACATCCTGAACCTCACCGGGATGAACGCCGTACGAAGTTACTATCTTCTCGTAGAACTTCACAGCTCCATCAACACGGTCGTTAGTGACGTAGGCGTTGATAACAGCAGCGTAGACCTGTTGATCGAGTCGCTCATTGAGTGTGTATTTGCCACTGTCGTGCGCGACCGCGAGATCCTTGTACTCGTTGTAGCATTCAACTGCGCTGGCCAAATTGCCCGTCTTGGCAAAAGCCCTGATCATGGAGGGGAAAGTGGCAGCAAAGGGCACTGCTCCGCTCAACTCCATGTGCTCGAAAAGACGGAGCATATCCGACACGCGACCAGCTTCGGCACATGCGGAAATGATCTGATGGTAGGTTTCAGATGAATAGTTTGCCCTCCCCGTCGAATCGGAAGAGTCAAACAACTTGATGGCAAAGTCGAGCCTGTCATCTTCACAAAGAATGGCGTATTCCAGTTCACTCGAGGCAAACATGAACTTGCCAGGCTCGTCCATCCCACCGAAACGGAGACGCTTCTCCTCGAGTGATTTCTTGGACGAGGACACTTCCAGGCAGCGTGCAGATAGCAGGCCAACCAAGATGTTGTACGTATCCCCATCTGGCGAGACCTTCCGCCGCATCATGTCCGCATAAACATCCAGGGCCTTGGAAACAACCTCGGACTTCTCGGTCGGAACATGTATGGCGGCGGCCAACAAGGCGTTGTATGCCATTGCAATTGGCCTTACCCCAGCAACCAGCATGGCCTCGAACACTGCCGGAATCTCAGCATGCCTGCCATCCTCGGCAAGCCGGTTAAGATGGTCCGCATAGGTCCGCGATTGAGGATCAATGGGCGTCGCCGACCGGGCCACGCTGGCGGGGGTTGCTGGTCGTTCAACGCCTGGAGTGAGTGATCGCGATTGAAGCCCGCTGGGTAAAGACGGCGTCGGCGTCCTCAGGGGATTTGCGGAGCTTTCCTCGAGGGCTTCTCGCAATCCACGCACTTCGATCTCCTTTGCGATAGCTGCATCGATATGGGCCAATGCTACCTCAGCATCGACGGCCACCGGCGCGTTCTTAACTCCATCCTGGGCGGCTTCCAGACCACTCGTGCCGGCGATGCTCCGCGTACCGGTCTGGGGGGCCTCAAGTACGGACGCAGCACTAGGCTTCCATTCGATAGGTTTCGGAAACTGAAACTGGGTCCATTCCTTCTCGACGTCATCGGCGGACTGACGCTTTTGTAAAGCCTCAAAGTAGGCATCTAGATTTCCATGGCTGCCATACTTCTCATGACGGTGCTCATGGTGGGCATTCGCAACCGAGGAACCGTTGTGGAAAGCGCTCTGGAGCTGGAGGCTCGTTATGCGCCCAGCGCGCTGACTGTGTCGCCTCGCAAAGGAGGGACGGCTGTTGGGGTTTAGAACATGAGGATGGGTGGCGGCTACGAGGGATTGCGCGTAGCCGTGTGTAAGAGTCTTAGGGAGTCCTTGACGGATAAAGTTCTGGTACAAGGACGAATAGATGGGCATTTAGAGGACGCCGGGGGGTGAGGGGGACTGAAAGCACGCGGGAAACCGGTCAGTACTCGGAGCATCTGAGATCATGGGTATGCGGCTACGACACGGCGCATGGAAATGTCGGTCGACTTACATAAAGAAAGGGCAATATACGTCGATGCAGGTTCATTTGACAGCAAGTAGCCGCCAAACAAACGCGCGATAATGGGAAACTAGACGAACTCGAAAGTAATGGGGAGCTTAAGAAGAAAGGGGGAAAAGATGTCTTGGAAAGAACGTATGCTCCAGATGCGGGGTGTGGAAAGGTTGAAAATATGGGCAAGTTGGAGTTGCAAAGTCAGTGAGTTTGTCAGGGAGGTAAGGTTTCTCGTTGCCTCTCTTCTCCTGTGTGTGTACGAAATAATTTTTCTCGATGATGGATTTCCAATCATCGATCTGGTGCACTAACGAGAGGGCCACCCTGGCTGCTTTAGTGCGGGCTGTGCGGGCTATGCAGTTCTAGTGCATCTAGGGGAGTCCCGGAAACTGAAGGGTGGATCCGGGAACTCTTACGTATGCGCAAGCTGGGTGAACTCAGGCGACCGTCAGGGTGCAGATCAAATCAGCGTCATAAGGCACTCCCCAGGGGACGGGAGGAATACGGAATACAACGCTGCAGGCGTATATAGACTACTGTAGGCCCTGTGGATGAGAAGAGATCATACATAAGCAGAGGTGGAAATATCCCAGCCATTACAAGCCAAAACTACCGTAGTAAGGTTGTTGTGTAGATTCAAAAATCGCTCGTAGAGAAGACGGGATCGATTTTGCCTAGTAGTAACTGCTGCAGCTCTACAAAGTATCTACGTACATAAGCCTAACCCAGTTCAGGGCTGAATTGATGTGGCTGTTTTTCTTTCCTTTGCTTTTTCGATCTCTTCTAACTGCTGAGGTAATTTCCTGAGTCTGACGCTGCGCCGTACTGGAATCAGGACGCTACGCTGTCCGGTGTGAGAATTTCCGATGACGAAGCGGCTTTTTGCCTGCTGTCTCTATGCGCGACTTTGTTGACTTGAGCCTTGCGAACTTGAAAAGTTCAGGCGGCAGCTTCGGATGCGGGATCAAGAGAAGAAACCGGGCCAAGGGGTGTTTTGTCTCCCATAAGACGAGAATATGGGGAAGGGCCTAATTGGATCTACGTGTGGGTTTACTCCAATCACGTCACATCGAATCTCCTGCTAGTGGGTGAAACCGGAACCTTCAGCCCAGTCTCTCGGGACGTGAACCAGGGATTTCACGACTGGAGGCCCTTCAAAGTACCAACCTACAGTACGAAGTAGGTCTCCCTTTCCCCCTCCCCATTTCAGCCGAACGTTAATGGCAGAACACAGGGTATTGGTCAATCGCATCCATCAAACACCTTGTCTCGCTTTCCCCCATGAAAAAAACCCCCTTGAGTCCCCAATTCGTAATCTAATAGGTAAAATGATTCGAAGGTACAATTCGCGGCCATGCCCTCGAGAGCCCCGTTATAAAGAAGCTTGAACGAGCTCTTGCCATGTTCAGCTGGCTCAGCTTCGAAATCAACACCGTTGCTACTAGGTACTGATCTACTAGATGATGATATGTACCTGTTGCAGCCTAGACTTCTGCAGCGATTGTTTACCTACATAGTAGTAATCGGCAATGCAGGGATCTGTTGATTGCACGAGACGGGCTCGCTTCCAGCCCACCAAATGCTGTAAGCAACTACGACCCCACCAAAACCTCGCTCTTTTCTTCGCCGGTGGATCTAGCATATTCAATCCGACCTCTTCCATATAAAGTGCTAAGAGTTGAGCTTGTGGATGATGACACCTATAGCATGGTAATCATAATTTCATTCACGTCTGTCAAGTCTAAATTACCTCTGAACAGCCACCTGCCATATTAGCTACATACGTTAAGTACGGCGTAGAGACAAGCGGACTATCTGCTCCAGCTGCGCAGCGGTCAACGAAAGGTGGTGGGGGCTGACATGCATGGATCTGCATTTCGAAGATGCGAAGAATTGATCGCGTGAGGCCTGCGACGAAAAAGTTCCGCAGGCACGAATAAAATTAAGATTACCTCCTTCGGAGCCGCTTCTATTTCTCCCACCGACTCGGCCTCCACCTTATATCCGTTCCCGAGGTATTTCCTCTCACCAATGCTTGTCGGGGGCCGAGACCGTATCACCGAATCTCTTTTTGGGGGTCAATTCTTATACTATGTCATTCATCACTTCCGCAACCAAATTCAGCCGAGCTATAGTAAAAATATCGAGTTGCATCCCTCACAACCCAATCCCATGGCTCGCTATTAATACTTTAGTTTTGGGCCACAAAGCGTGGCACTGCTCGGCATATTTTAGCAACCAATGCCTTAAAGTCGAAGAATTATCGCTAAATGCAAAGTAATGGTACACGGCGTACAGTTGGAACCGCGCGCGGATCATGTAACATCCTACTATTAGTCCTTCGCCCGCTCTAGGTGACTGCTATTATTCCCTACTTCTTACCGAAGAAGGACATGATATTGCCTTGGCCGCCTTTGCCAGCTGGCTTCTTCGGCTTCGCTGCAGGCTGTGTAGTCTTAGCTGGTTTCGGCTTCTGCGATGGGGGTACCTCTTCTTCCGAAAATGATTCCCAGCCAGGTTCCTGAATGGTCACCAGATATCCCTGATCGTCCATGATCTGCTTCTTGCACATGACGCGTCGTCTGCCTCTGCGCCTTCCGTCTCCGGAGCTCGAGACCACCTCTGTAGGCTCCTCTACCTTCGGTTCCGGCTCCGGTGCGGGCGGCTCTTCTTCCATGGGCTCTTCAGCTGGGCTGTGAGAGTTTGATTCGGCTTCCTCTTCGTCACTCTCCTCCATCATCCGTCGAAGCTCAGCTTGTCGGTCTCTTCTTGTTTGGCGGGCGCTACTATCCTCCTGCTTCACATCGGACGTTGGTTCTGTATCGTCCTCACCATCGTCAGACAAGGCCATACTGGCTTCGTCTTCGGCGCCACTAGCCGCCGTAGACGATGTTTTGGAACCAGTTGGCATAGCTGTGAGGGCTGGTTTCTTCGCCTTAGACGCGGCTTTTGCAAACATCTGTCCTATACCGGAAGAGCCTTGCCGCTTCAGTGAAGGAGCTGCTGAGGATTTCTTGGCAGTCGAAGATGCTGCCGGTTCCTTCTTGTTCGCTGATTGAGTCGCCCCAGTTTCCTCCTTAGCGGACAGAGATGCAGAAGCGGGTTTGGTCTCTTGCTTAACTTGCGACTTAGATTCGATCTTGGGCGTAGAGACAGGAGAACTAGCAACAGGTTTCGGGCCTGGCCCACGGCGCTCCCTTCTGCGCATATTTGGATTGGAAATTGTGCCATATATCTTGGCTGATGCTCCCGAGTCATCTGATGAGGAAAGTTCCAAGACTTGTCGAGAAGTGTCAGCTAACAATTGGAGATCCTTCAAGGGATAGGATGCTACACTGTAAACGTGTATTGAGACGACTTCCTCGTATTGCGCTAAGACCTCTGCAGTAAGTTCCTGGTCAGCAATGAACATCCAGCAAAGGCCTAATCTTACTTGCCTTGAAGCTGTTCCTCTTTTACCAGAGAGAGCGTTTGGGTGGGCACTTCATCGGAAAAGGGGATGTGGTCGTCTTCGGATGTTTGTGAGTCAGTCATCTCAACATCTCCGTCCCGCTGATCCACCTTCCGCATGGTGCCGTACACCAGGTAAGTGGCGTGGAGACTTCCGGGTTTCTTGTCGTTTTGCCGTTTGTGGAATTCGTACAACATTCTGCATGAACATAAGCATTATGCCACGGCGAGCGGATATGCCTGGCGAAACCTACTCTTTAGCAGTGTCGACATGGACTTTCAAAGCGCGGCTTAGAAGGCGATATGTGACCTCGAGACTGCGTCAGCTCAACACAACCCCGTTGCCCTAATAAGGGACTCACGAGCTTATCCTCGGTCAGCAGCTGCTGAGCCAGATAACTTCTATATTCATCCATGGTTTATCAACGTTCGAGAGGGTGGATGAAAGAAGTGAAGTTTATCTCCGGTATTATCGTGTACAGACTTGCAGCAGGTTCCGTAGAGCTGCTGAAAAACGCACAACATACAAAAGCTTGTATGTAAGTAGTGAGCGCAAGTAACTGATGTGGCCCAAGGACAATGTGGGAGTACGTAAGTCGCGTCGCGGTCTCACGTGGGGTGGCGGTTCCCGCCTTACAGGGATTTTAATTGACTAATTGGAGGCAGGCGCGTTTTCTGTCCACCGAGTCACCGACTGTATGTAACAATACATATGGGCATACAGTACCCTCTGGTACCCACGGCGCGGTTGCCCGATACTTCTTTCACTTTAACTGCCTGCGGTGACAATCTCACAACCCCCGTCGAGGCCGACGCTTTATTCTCCATCTCTGTAAAAGTTCCAGAGTTAAATCAAAAGACCGCATGGTTCGAGCAAATGGTTCTTTGACTCAGTCTGGATGCCCTGGCAAATCCCTAGGAATCTCGAGAGACGACGAGGCCATAAACTAGACAAGTTGGAAAGCCGCCTTCTTGGGCCAAAGTCGGCCAACATAGAGTCTAGAACTCCGCATCGCGTATCATAAAAGTAGATCATACAAAATGATAACTGATCCTTTAGACGATGTCGCCGACTCGACCGACTGGCTTTCTACACCATTGTCGGGCCTTGCAGCCGTTGAAGCTGCCTTGCGATGTCAAGTATGCAAGGATTTCTACAAAACGCCCATGTTGACTTCCTGCAACCACACGTTCTGCTCCGTATGCATCCGCAGGGCGCTATCCAACGACGGTAAATGCCCGCTATGCCGCGCTTCGGAACAGGAATTGAAACTGCGGAGTAATTGGTCCATGGAGGAGACCGTCGAGGCCTTTGTGAAGACTCGCCATCGTGTACTCGACTTTGCAAAAAGACCGACCCCGACCCCCTCCACCGATTCGCCTAAGAGGAAACTAGGACACGTAGACGGGGAAGACGAAGTGTCCGGCAGCCAGCGATCAAATAAGAGGCTGAGGTCTTCTGCGCGGCTGAGCAAGTCTAGGGGCGCAGACGCGACCGCCGAGATGGCTCGTCAAGAAGCGGACATACAGGATGCCTACAACGATGCGGAGAGCTACGAACCCGGTATGTCTTTCATAGCGCGAACTCTCTGAATACTTCCCAGCTAATGATGCAGTAGACGATGGTCTCGTAGCATGTCCAGTGTGTTTGCAGCGCATGAAAGAGAACCAAGTCTTTCACCACCTCGATACGTCATGTCCAGGAGAACCGCAAGCGAAACCGCCGACCCGCCAGAGTTCGAGAAATAACTACAACACTTTCCCCTCGAAAACGAATCCGCCGCCACCAAAAAACCTGGAACGGTTGCCGGCGATCAACTATTCAATGCTCAAGGAGCCGCAGCTGCGCAAGAAGCTCCAAGAGTTTGGCATCTCGACAGCGGGGAACCGCCAGACGCTGGAGAAGAGGCATAAGGAGTGGATGACGATATGGAACGCCAACTGCGACTCGTTGCATCCTAGGCGGAAAGAGGACCTCCTGCATGACCTTGAAGTGTGGGAGCGCACCCTGGGGACGCGAGCCCCAACCTCCTCCAGGTCGATCCACCTGGGCGCACAGATCAAGGATAAAGATTTTGACGGCGCCGCCTGGGCCGCAAAACACGACGCTTCCTTTAAGGATTTGATCGCAAATGCGCGAAAGAATAGGCCGAAAACGCAAGAACAGACGACGAGTCCAGACAAGGGGGCTTTGGGGAAAACTGCAGAGGGTGAAAGGCCACCGGAAATACTTCCAGCCACCGGGATGGAAACACCAAACTCGTCCACTGCGAATCACCCAGACCGTGGTATTGTAGATTTGACTGGTGGTCCGGGTTCCCACGTAGTACAAGAGCCAAATAGGGTGGTCGATACTTCGTCCTTGGGCACCCCTACTGACATCCCACGGCCGGATGAGATGGCGTAGCAATGATGGTCGTGTGCTTCAAATGATTTGTACATGTATTTAGCATCAAGATGCCCATCATTCATGGTCGTGGTACGTTCGGTTTGGGGTATATCAGCCCGCTAAGAAGTCAGCCTCTCCGCCTTATTACCCACCCCGGGTCCATCCAGACTTAACCCACCAAGTGCCTCTGCCGCTGCCGTAGCCGGCGTAGACGGTCTGTTCTCCCCTTTCTGTCCCTCTTCGGTAGTCTGGGCTTGGCCCGGCAGTCCCGCGGGCACGGGACCCAGGTCCTGGAGCTCCGCCAACTTGCGCCTTGTCTCCTCCGCATCCTTGGCCTCCTTCTTGGCGCGTTCCGCCTCCTCTTCCTTCTTCCGCTCCTCTGCGAGCATGGCCTCGAATTCGTCGTCCACCTCCACCTCGTCCACCACAGTAGCTACCTGGCCCACCTCGGCGATGACGTTGCCCACCTCGTCGACCTCACCCATCTGCTCACGCAGCGCGTCCAGCACGGCGTCGACCCGGTCGGCGCCCCCGACCGCCGCGTTGAGGTTCCGCAGCGCCGCCGTGCTCGCCTGCATCGTGCGCACCATCTGCACGTTGTCGGCCGCCTGCTGGATCTTGGCCGCCACCTCCTCGAGCTGGCTCAGGGTCGCGTGCCGCTGCGCGAAATTGGCCTCGGCCAGTTTCCGCGACTTGAGGGCCGCAAGCGCCGACACGCGATTCTTCCGTCGAACGGCGTCTTGGGCAACCTCGTTGAGCTCGTCCACGCGCCTGCTCAACACCTGTGTCTGTCGCATTAAGTCTTCCATGAGCTCCTTCAGGGATGCGATGGCCGAGTCCTCCTCCGTGATGGCCGCGCTCTCTGCCTCCGATGTCCGAATTCTAATCGTGTGTCCGTCCGTGGCTATGATAGCTTTGTCTCTCGATAGAAATTTAACTAGAACATCCACATCCGTCTCGGATAGTCTCTGCTTCTTATCTGAGAGCAAACTGCCCTCGAAAGTCCGTCGGAAATGGGTTTTTGAAAACGTGCGCTCGAACGGGGAGGTTCGGTCCGCTATAGCATCGGAAAAGGCCTTTGCGGCAACTTCCAGGTTGTGCAATATGACAAACTGACCTTTGGGTATCTTATCCTCCCCCCAACTTCCAAGTAGTCCTCCTATACCCCGCTCCAGGCCGGCCTGCCGTAGTCCCCATGCCATGACGCTCCACGGTATGCTGCCCCAGCTCTTATAATATATGCTTTTCTTTATATTTAGGAACTTTTCAAGGGGGAATAACTCCCCGCTCCCGACCGCCTCGTGGATGGCAGTGCCGAGGGCTAGCGGGCGCCCGAATTGCTTGCTCTCGAGGGCACGAAGGAGGGCGTCGTCGAGCTCGATGGTGAAATGGTCCCGCATTGCAGACTTAGAAGGTGCGAGGCCGGCCAACGCGGCGCTGCTAAGCCCACGCTTCCATGCTGATACATTGGCGGTGAAGCCGTCTGGGTTAAGGGTCCTTTGAGAGCGAAAATCGGAATAGAGCGCTGGCAAGCGGGCTCTGTTCAGGAAGTAAGCGCTTCGAGCTGGTAAATATTAGCTGCGGAAGGTTAAGGGCACGCACCTTCGAAAACTTGGCTCATTCTCTACGAGGTAGCTCAGGAGTTCGCTCATGGTGCGGACTGTGTATGTATAGATGAATCCACGTAATTAAGTAACCCGTTGGAGGGTAGAGGAAGGACGCGGCGATAGGATACCGAATCCACTGACGCCAGGAAAGGAGAGGGGGTGGGAAATCACGTAGGCAGAAATTATAACCTTGAGAAGAAGGCTTGTGACTGCCAGGCCCCTTACTATGACTAGATGGTTGATCGAGATCTCGTGTGTTGAGGACTGCAGGCAAAGGTTGCATTTAATGCAGCCGAAATTCAAGGTCAAAGCGGTAGCTGCCTCGTTATCAGCAGCGACGTCACAAACGATAAGTATTGTACATACCAGCATTACCCCCTACTAAGTTTACCGATAAGCGATAATTAACTACTTCGTAGACTAGACAGCTAAAGAAATATGCGCAATTTCAAAGAGCAAGATTGTTCTGAATATGAATATCGATCAATAAAATTTATAAAAACGCTTTTTGTTTTCGTTCACTAAGCAATATCAGGATATATTTTACATGTTACTCTCATGATTTTTATACTCCCGAGGTCGATTGTACTATCTACGTAAGTGTCAGATGCTTAACACATTTCAGAAATCACATCTGCCTGCTGGATTTCCTAGCATTGATGGCCATGATAGGTATCTGCTGGCGTCCATGTTCGTGCCCAAGGATTTGCGAATGAGGGCTAGCGTTTCTATCTGAATAAGACGACCCTTCAGAAGTGCGTCGATGCGCTCGGCGGGTAGTCCTCTTCCCTAGCTCCCCAGTCACTCTCGTGCGGACCAAGCGTCAACTCTAACACGCCGCCGTCGAGGAAGAAGCTATGCGTGAGCCAACTCTTCGTATATGGTGCGCCGTTCAGCGTCGCGCTTTGGATATAGATGTTTCTGTAGCTGGAGTCGAAATTCATGTTTCGTACTGTGGCTGTGTTACCAGTTATGCGATTCGTGATGTTGACCTCCGGGAAGAAGGGCGGAATGACGAGATAAACGTCCTGGCCGCTCATGGGGTAGAGCCCCATCATCGTCAGGGCCGTGAAACTACCCATCGCGCCCGAATCATCGTTACCTGGAATGCCGTTCACCGTGTCGTTAAAGCTGCCAGGTATGTACTTGTGTGCATATTGAGCGGAAAGCCCGGGTCGACCCGCATAATGGAAGATGAACACGAGCAGGTAAGACTGCTCGTTACCAATATAGAGAAGGCCTGGAGTATTGTGCATGAATTCCAAGCGCCGTACAAATTCATCGGGCCCACCAAGACTTGGGATTAACGTGGCTTGGTCATGAGGCACGTAGAACGTGTAGAGCCAGGCGCCACCTTCGTACGTCTCATGGCCGTCTGAGTTTAGGTAACAGGATGTAAAATTATCTGATACACATCAGTATAGGTACTACTGAAGAGCATCCTCAATGATCGAGTTCCGCAAGTGACAGCAAGATAATTGGACAGCTCAGTGGAACTCTGAACACGTACTGGTAATGGCATGTTAGCTCCCTACTCGCTGCAAGAACCGGCCGCCTGAAACTTCAGACGAGTAAGAAAGATATTGTTCATACCAAAGAAAGGTGCAGAGAGCAGGGTCTTGATAGCCAAACGTTCCGTTGAGGTATCTCGGTTGTAGAAACCCATTGAAGCCGCTATCAACGAGGTCCTCCGGGTCTGGGCTACCCGTCAAGTTTAGTAGCGATCGTGAATCTTCTTGGAACATGTTGATCCAGTTTCCTGATCGGCGAAGGTATTTCTCAGCGTCGGCCGTCTTGTTCATGCCTCTTGCAATCTCGGCAATGCAAAAATCGTTATACGAGTATTCGATCGTTCGGGAGATAGACCGCGTCATTGGGCCTACTCCCCAGGGATCGAAATCATCCGTAGGAATATAGCCTAAGTTCTTCCAGCTGTTAAGACCACCACGACCCTCAACTGTCCACAACGGTGGTTCCACTAGGTAATACGTCATGCATCAGCCATAGACCACACAGGGATATCAAGGAGCACTCTCAACTAACCTTCCGCATCTGATACTACTGCTTCATACGCAGTTTCCCAATCGATGTCATCTGAAAGCCCCTTAACATACGAGTCGGCGAGGAGATTATCGGCGTTGCTACCACCCTGCGTAAAGCCCTGACACAGGGCCATTCTGCAATCTGGAAGTTTACGCTCGTGGCGATAGATATCGATTAAACTCCGAATCATGAGAGCCTGAACGTGGGGATCGATAAGTGTGAGCAGTGGGTGGGTACTCCTGAAACTGTCCCAAATGCAATAGTACGAGTCAAAGTAGGGCTCAGTGCTATTCCATAGGGGATTTTCTCCTGTTGATCAAATGAGCATGTAAACCTGACCTCATTGGTAGTTCATGTCCACAAAACAAGCTTACCCGTATAGTCTTGAGGTGAGATCATCGAGCGATACATGCCACTCCAGAATAGTCTCTGCAGCGATGTATCGATGCCGCTATTGTCAACATCAACAGAACTAAGTTTCTCTCGCCACGCGTCCTCCGCATCGTCTCTGGTAGCTTCGAAGTTGAAGCGAGGAATCTCTTCTTCGGCATTGCTACAGGCCTGGTCTGTGCTAAAGAAAGAGAGACCGACACGAACTAAGATCTGGTTTGATTCTGGCGCATGAAATTGTACCCATGCGCCTCCCGGCAAGGGAGGTTTATTAACTTTGTCTGCAAAAGTCCGGAGTGTTTTAGGCTCGCTGCCAGCTCGGTTGTTTTGGAAAACACCGGTATCGCGGATTTCAGCCCCTTGGAAATCCGTGCAGAAATGTAAATCATATGTGCCGATACCGAAAGATGGCTCAAAAGTGCCGTTGCCAATGATTCGCCCAGTATTAGGATATACCTGAATACTGGCGTTCCCGCGAGAGTCAGACAGATCCGTTAGATCAGCAAGGATCAACGGGCTATAAGGGAGCGGCTCTGGGTCAGGGCAGCTTTCGCAGTTCTCCGGGTCCCTTTTAGTCAGGCTTCCGTCCGTTGGGAAGGTGAATCGGTACAGAGCCGTGTGGTTTGAAGCAGTCATCTCGGCCCGGACCGAGGTGTTGAGAGACAATGAGAAGTAGCCAGGCCGCGCCTCTACTGTCTCGTTGATTCTCTTAGATGCCCGCTGTGATTTGGGAAAATAGCAATTATTCAACTCGTCTCCCGCACAGCCAGTCTGAGCGAAGAGTGGGAAGTTTCCTAAAGATGCGCCCTATGAATACGAGTGTCGTTAGCAAACAGGTAACAAAATCCGGTTCGGACCCCTTTATTCAGATAACATACGCCTCCTGTCCCACTATCATGCATGTGGGAGAATCCAGTTACTGTTGCACGGTATTTTAGTCTCCCTTTGCTTCTAAGGAGCAACAAAGCCCACTCACTTTCACCATCGTCAGAAGCAAAGCCTCCTTGAATTTCAGTATTGACATCCGCGACGGCCTTTGCCATGCCAAAAGGCATGGTTGCACCTACACGATTACGAATCAGTGTTTTCACTTGAGGTGTGCGGTTGATTAGAAAGAAGGATAACGACAAAAGGACATAGCTCAAGCAATGCTGGGAGATGTTGAAGCACCGGAGCAAAGTAAGATGGTGAAAGAGCCTCCGCGAACTATTTACCGGGGAATACGTGCCCTAAACTCGTGGTTAGCAGGAGAGAAGAAGATGCCAGGTAGTTGAAGCTTGTCGTTTACCTCCATTGACCGTTCCTATTAGAGGATCGACGTAGTCCAGAACATCGAAGCCAGCCACACCCGCTATCGCACGGCTAGCGACAACCCGAAGCGGCGACAAAGCCGGGAAATGTTGTGTCTTCATCCTGGGGTTGAACATAAGCATACACACTGTGATCACGGACACGCTTACACGAGTAATAGAATAGGGGAAGCTCTGATAAGAAGAATGCGGGGACAGCTGGGATGAATCTCCCCGTACAGAGTGGATAGGGATGCTTATGGAATGGCGACGGTTAGAATGTAGCGGTAACAGACGATATGAGCAATGAGAGCACAGTGACGTCCATATATGTTGGAAAGAGCGTACGGAGCAAAGGCCCGCAGTGACGTAGATGTTTCCATGACATGGGTCTCCTAGGAACGCTGGAAGTGCTTCGTTGCAGTAACCACGTTGTCGACGCGGGGTATAGTCGCTATATGCTGTGTATATACTAGGATCTATGCTGTTCTCCACATTGACTACATGGCAACCCTGGGACTTACCATGCCTGAATACCCCCCGCAATGTCCCTGGGGTTGAAGTGCGGAGTAGATAACTAACATTACATGTAATTTAATGCTGTTCACGGGGTGCTACTCAATGTGATATAGGATAAGTCAAATGCGGCCACGCTGGCACTCCTTAACTGCTTACTGGTTGCTTGCCCCGGAGGGTACACGAATGACTTACCATTCAAGCAAATTTGAGCTGCGAATACGGTTGGCCAAGCGGAAGTAATAACGGGTTGGGTTAGCATACGATTCAGAAGTTGCGTCGTGGCCGCAGAATGTGTTATTGGGGATGGTCTAATGGTTGGTATCCAAGAATATCTAGGGCCACCCACCACCATTATTTATCATGCAGTAACTAGTATTCGGTGAGGCTTTCCTAGTCCTCTTAGCTCACCAAACGTACCGCGCCCTCGTTGAGATGTTAATCACGCAAAGCAACTCGAGGTAGCCACGGCAAGGTCTAGGCCAACACCAGGCCCACTTAATAGCTCTTCTAAATTTGTCTAGAGCTTGGAAGTCTCTATACTGTCCTGCCTAGAGACGACGTGACATTATGACTTCCCCGTTGATGATCTTCGGCTAGGTTTCCCAGGAGACCGCTGATGGGGTCAAGACGCCCTAACTCATGTCAGGGGGCATATCAGGGGCGCCAAGACATCACCTACTCAAGGTATATACCAGTGGGCTGTCATAGTCACCCTGTTGTGACACTGCGTCAACAGCCCCCAACCATGCTCACCCAGTCGATGCCACACCTAGTAGCCTTCAGGTAATACTCTCAGAAGCGCCTCGGCAACCAGTATCCCAAGGACAGCGGTCAGATCAATAGGTTAGCAATAAGAAGTTGCCTGTGCGCCCGGCCTGAGGATTCCGGTGACAACGGAGTGAGCGTTGTTACGGTCTTGTATACTATAAGCCAGCCGTTCCCTAATTTAAGGTATTGCTAAAGGCTTGAGCGAAGTCCGCCTTGTCAAGGCCGCCATTACTTTCCCCTTTTCATGGCCCTTTCAACCTTACAAGACGTGGATTCTCTTAAGCTAAGACGTGCGTCTGTCTTGCCGGTATCCATACAGACATACTTAATAGTTCGATCATATAGGACGGGTTTGCACTACGCAATTATAACGCTCCCACAAGATAGTAGTAACAGAGTAAGGAGATTCACGTAGCCATCAAGATAAACAGTCAAAGAATAGCTAAAAGGCTTCGCTGAGAACAAACTGTCAACCCTAGTGAAAGGAGTGGAACTAGCAATCTTGAGCCCTCATCAGCAGGGAAAATATGGTAAAAAACTGGCTAATTTCGTAGGAAACAAATGATGAACCATGGCCAAATGGGACCAGCTTAAAACCAGTATGGTCACGTTCCGTTATTATTACCTAGCTAGTGTCATATAATCGTGACCAGCCTTACAGGGATGCGGTTTACATCTCTCCGCTGTCCGGATAGACGCTGCAAGGAGACAACCGAGCGAGGGTGAGTGGGAGGGGGTAGATAGACACTGATATACTCTTTCCGTCTCACGATGAGTGATTGCTTGACGACTAAAAAGCATAACGTGTTAGCAAGTGGGAGCCATGCCAGCCTCTTGCAGCAGTATTTCCGTAGCCTTGAATAGCTTCTCATCGTCAAATCTAAGATTGATGTCAGCTCCTCGCAGTGGACATGTTAGCCGCGCTAGCTCGTACTTCCTAGCAACGAGCCGCAGTGAAATAGGAGCATCCCTATACCCATCGGCGGCATGTTTTTCCAGGGACACCAGTTATACGCGTTGCCCTAATTCAAAGGTTCGTAGTCCTCGGGACAACCAGTAACCCCATCCTTCTCGATGCTAACGCAGTCGTTGATTGGAAAGACGATAGCCGGGTAGTCGAGCAAGTTCCACTGCGACGTGTACCGCCAATATTTTGCAGTGTCCAGCTTCAGAGCAACGCCTGGACCGCCAGGACAGAGTATTACGTCGGCCATCCTCCCGTCGGGGCTTGCTCCCGCCGTTTCATTCCAGAGAGATGTGTACTTAGCACGGTAGTCCTGACGTGCGATGATGGCATCCCATAAGGAGCGGATGCTGTGTTCCCGGACTTACTGGTTTTCCGTCAATATCCGCCTAGACGAAAGCCGGAAGTGTTCTCCTGACGACTCTATAGCCATGAATCTCCTCCTTGTCGCCATCGCAGAAGTACAAGCTTGCCTGGTGGTATTATATCAGCGAACCGGCCGACCGTGCTATGAAGCGCTAGTAGGATCCGAAGACTGGTTTCACGATGAGTTCCCATGTCGGGCCAAGTTTCGGCCGTTTCCGATCTACAATCTGGACATTGCCACCTTCCTTTAGCTTCTCCACAGCGTCTCTAATCGCTCTCGTTATAGGTGAGGTGGGGGCTTTACGACGCCGTCGTCCCACATGACAGCAACTTGAGCTTTTCCATCGGAAAAGAATAAGTCTGTGTCTCTCCAATGCATAGCAACTAGATTCGGTTCCTTCAATCAGGGTCTGCCATCGATGATCGTCTTAGTGAATAACTTGAGAACCTCAAGGCTAGTAGAGAGAGGGCCGTTGGTGGGTAAGATATGTCCGGCTCCGCATAGTAGCGGAGCCCAGCCCGTGATCGGTAGGCCTGTCGCCGTGGGTTTGAAGCCGAAAATACCGTATTTAGCCGCCGGCGAGCGGATGGAGCCTCCGATGTCCGAGCCGACGCCCAGGACCGAACCCCGTAGGCTGATGAGTGCACCTTCTCCACTGGAAGAGCCCCCAGCGGTCGGAGTCGTATTATAGGGGTTCACCGTTTCCCCGAGCATGCTTAGTGGTATCCGTAGATCATGTTCCAGATGAAGTCAAGCCCATCTGGCCATAGAGGTAACCACACTTAGCCGTATAGGTTGCTAGTCGTCCCAAGATGCGTCAATGGCTGTGGCTGCGTCGTTAACATAAAACACGGCGCCGGCATCCCATAAGGGTTGTAGGAGCAGTGAGTCCTCTTCAGCCACATTACCAACCCACTCTACGAATACTGCGTTTAAATCGAGCCCCTTGATACCGACATGCTCTTTTACACTGATAGGCAAACCATGAAGAGGCCCGATCGGCTTCTTGTGTGGTGAGGTACTCGTCAAGTTCGGCGGCCCTCTTCAACGCCCTATCCGGTAAGAGTACAGTAGCGCAGTTGGCAAACCTCTGGGCGAGGCTTCCACGCCGCACGAAAGCCTTGACAACGGCAGTTGAGCTCCATTCTCCCGAGGCGAGCTTCCGGACGGAGCCCTCGACGTTAGTGTCCGTAATGGCGAGCTCTCCGTCTGACAGTATCGACCTCGAGATCTCCGTGGTATTGTATGGTATCTCGCCCGCAGGTAACTGGGGTAACGGTGGGCGAAGCTCTCATATGGTCGTATCTCGGTGGCGCTATCTCTCCGCGGCGACGTCCCGCCAGCTGGATCCGTTCGTGGTTGTCACCGTAGCCACGGACATTCTCGAATTCAAATGGTAGGTGCAAAGATAGACGATATGGGTAAGGCGAATCAGGGTGGTCTCGCTTGCAGTGATTTGACAAGAACCGTATAAAGGATCGTTAGACGAGAACTTCTACAACACCCTGGGATATCATATGAAGCCCACGTACTTAATATATAACGACATATGAACCTTAGCTACATGTGTACCTACTAAGTGGGAAAGTAGACATATACGTAGGTGCTACTGCCTCTTATCTGATCGCCTACGCGGGGTAACTCTTACGTCGACGTTCCTACATACCTGCCTACATGTAGATAGAGGCTTTATTTCGACATGACCGCGCTTGAGACGCGGTTGGATGGTGTTATCTTGCGAGGTTGCCAATTCCAATTAATGCAACTAGCCCAGGGTGGAAACTGGATGCGATATGGGATATAACCCCCTACATAGAGTATTAAGATAGGCATGTACCTTCGTATGTATGGATCTATCTTCGGAGCATCATGATAAGCCACCAAAGCCTTCTTTCATAGTCTTCTGCTGGTGCTGCAACTAGTGGCCCATCTAAAGATAGTACTTACCAAGACAAGCTAACTTAGTTGTTCTGGAAGTTCATGCTATAACCGCCTGACTTTTCGTCCTTGACCATCTTGAAGTTGTCGGTACTCAAACCAAATGGCTTTAAAATGCCGTTTCCAAGCTGTCCGTGGAAAAATCAGAATCCAGTTAGGGGCTACCGGGTGAACAGCTTACTTACGTCTTTCAGTTTCCCCCACATCTCAGCCATCTCCTTCTCCTGGGCGGCCTTAGTTCTTGGCGGAAGAGTCCTAAGTTGCGCCTGGACGATCCTGTGGTCTGCTAGACTCAGATTCGTCATGGTTGACAAGGCCTTGTAATCTTCTTCGGCCGCAGATAGATTGGACCACCCCCCAAGCTCACTCCTGGCTCTGGCTCGTCGCATTAAGGCTTTGGCTTTTATTCTGAGCACGTCCTCTTGTCGTTTCCGTCTCGCAGCTTCGGCCGCCGTCTCTTCCCTGGCAGCCGGAGCGCTCTTCTGGGCTCCCGAGCTGACGATTTCCTCCCCGACGCCATTATCACCGTCTTCTGTCGCTTTGCTCTTCTCTTCTCCCTCGGCTTGCTTCTCAGCGAATTCCGCCTTCTCCAGACGGCTCAACCCATCGAGTGACTCTGTTGCGCTTTTGATAGCTTCTTTCCATTGTTCCAGTTTCAGGTGACATGCGGCGATATTGGATTTCAGAACCGCGAGTTCATAGTTGAGGTAATGCGGGCAGATGGCAGCAGCCTCCTCGTATTTATTAATGGCGTTCTCGTATTTAGCCGAGGAGAAGAGAGTGTTAGCTACGGACTTGTGGTCGTTAGACTCTCGCAATAGGGTCTATGAGTAACAAGAATTAGTCCAAAAGTCCACGGCTTGAGCGCGTTCCTTCAGAGACGTGGTCCCACTAGGTACGGTTTACCTCTTCTTCTTCAGGGGGGAATCTTGAAGGAGGTGCTAGCTCTTCAACTTCAGATCCGTCTTCCTGTTTGTCGGCATCCTTGGAAGAATCCGGGCGAGGTTCATTCAACTTTTGAGCGGTCTCGGGTTCTGGAGGCATATTGCATAACGAGACCTTCCTCTGCTAGGATGCGCTTTATGATTAGTACTCCCAAATTACGATTGCTTTACTAGGCACAAAGTATGTAGGTATTCAAGCCTTCGCTCTAGGTATGTAGGTACATACTGTAGAGGTATGTATGTTGAACGCAGTGGCTGGCGTGAACGAGGTGAACAATACGACACCCCCACTGCTAGGTGCGCTCTGGTACGAGATACTAGGTACATGTAGGTACAAAATGTACCTGCAGTATCCAGGTCCTCGGTCGCTTGAACCTTTTCCAAAGCGTTGGTCTTGGTTAGGTACCTCAATAACCAATCCGCACACCGCCGGTGCCGGCCGAAGTGGGGCTGGAGAGTCAACACAAGTTCGTGAGCTCGCCGATGAACCCCGACAGCCAGTACCCCGCCCCCGCTATGGATTGTCCCGGGCTTGAATAGCGAGGTGTAAACAAAAATAAAACTTCTACGTAACCTTCCGACATTTTCTAGTCATAGTAACGTATAGAGAGGGTCATGTGCGTCTTCCTTCGCAATGGCGCCTCGAACAGAGTTAGTGTTTATGTTTCCGAACGAGTGACCGGAGGGCTGACGGGCACGATGACAATAGCTTTCCGCCGGTAAGGGCATGTCTCTTCGACATGGACGGCCTGCTTCTAGACACTGAAGATCTGTATACGCTATGTATCAATCTCATTATGGAGAAGTACGACCGACCGTCACTGCCTTGGTCCATCAAGGCGAAGCTGCAGGGCCGGCCGGGTCCGGAGGCGAACCGACTGTTCCACGACTGGGCTAAACTCCCCATTCCCGAGGACCAGTACATGGCCGAGTACAACTCGCTTCAGCAGCAGCACTTCCCCAACGCTAAGCCGCTGCCGGGTGTCGAGAGATTGCTCGGCGACCTTGGCCGCACACGGTGGTGGGATCTGAAGAATGCGGACGGTGTGCGTAACGGCGAGACGGCTGAGGGCGCCACGAAGCCACACAGGGTTCACATAGCACTGGCGACGAGCAGCCACGCGGGAAACTTCGCCGTCAAGACCAAAAACTGGACCGAGCTGTTCTCCGTCTTCGAGACTGACCGCAGGGTCCTCGGAGACGACAAGCGGATCCAGCCCGGCCGCGGCAAACCGCTGCCGGACATCTACTTGCTCGCGCTGAAGACTATAAACGACGGCCTCGAACCAGGAGAGAAGCCTATCACACCCGAGGAATGTCTGGTGTTCGAGGATAGCGTCCCCGGCGTCGAGGCCGGACGGAGAGCCGGCATGAGGGTTGTGTGGGTGCCTCACCCCATGCTTAAGAAGGAGTATGAGGGACGCGAAGAGGAGATTTTGGCTGGGCGGATGGGCGAGGCTGGGGAGGTCGACATGCATCAGTTAGGAGAGATCGGTGATGGTTGGGGCGAGTATCTATATGATCTGACGAACTTCCCTTACGAAAAGTATGGCATGGTCATCCCGCCTCCCGAGGTTGAATCGGACCCTACCATGAAGGAGAATGTAGACAAAGGTATTGTCGCAGAAGGTGCCGAATGCGTATAAATAGAGCTAGCAAGTAAGCAAGGTGTATAAACTACAGACTATAGACACTAGACTAGGTAGTCGGGGCCCAGAAAATCCTTTTTTTGTACACAGTATACTACGGTCATGGGTAAGAGCTTCAATATTTGCCCCTTTTCTGCCATGCTTTAAGAAGATGCCGCCCGCAAATGAAACCCTTCTCATCATGCAAGCTCGTATAAATCAAAAGCCGAGAGCCAACTTCTTCTTTATGCTGAGGCTAATCCAAATGCCACATTCCATTTATGGAAACCGATTTCCTATGTCCGAAGCCGTGGGTTACAGCCAAGTCAGCCAGGACACGCGCGAGAGCCAATAAACTTAGCAATGTACGCCCACGATGAACATGTTAGACATACCCAATATGCAGTGAAGGCAACTCCGCAGATCCGGTTTCTGAAGCGCCAACCCGAGATGTCAGATCCCTTATTGGCACCGCTTAGGTGACCCCCCGTTGGTCAAGGCATAGCCGATCTGTTCATCTCCTCATATGCGTACCTATTCCCGTCACAGGAACCCCTATGAGTTATATGAGTTGGACCGGCTGGGCGGCTCGTACCAGTTTTGGTAGGGGTGGTTGGGCAGGCGGAAATCCGCGAAGCTGAGAGGGTTGACACGCATCGGCCGAGGCGCCGTGACGGCCGCTGGCTGCTTTTGCGCCTGCATCATGGGTATTCTCGACTGCTGTGGCGGCTGTGTCTGAGTCGGCGGAGCCGTCTGCGCGGCTGCTGTTGTACTATGCAGCCGATCTACCTGCTTTGGGCCGGCTCCGATTCCCCTGGTCCCACTACCGTCACCGCCGGCGCGCGACGGGAACTGCGTCGTCAGCCCAATCTGTCCCATCTTTTCCCATCCCCAGACTCTCTTGAGGTTGCTCAGGATGCCCGCCAGTCTCCAGCCCGTTTCGCGGTCGACTTTTTCGAGGATGGCGATGACCTCCTGCCGCTCGCACAAGTCTGTTAGGACCTCGGCCACGATGGCTAGCGAGCGTATTGACACGCTGGCCACACCGCGGTCCTCAGTATGCGCCACGATACCACAGACCTGGTGCGCGTGGTGTAGCTGTGCCGTGCGCATATCCGCCGTGTCTCGCGGTGAGACCGGATTGACCTGTGCGAGGAGGCACTGTGCCATATGGTAGTAGAGGCGGCCGACGATAGCGGCGCGCTTGATCAGCCTTTTCCGAAACATCGGTTAGGGCCTATGGTCTTTGGGGCGGTTGGAGGAGCGACGGGTACTTACCAAATATTTGGGAATAAGCTCTTGCCGCGTGTCTGCGACGGATATACATAGCCAAACGGATGCATAGGACGCGGCACAGCGCTATTCCAGCTATCGCACATGTTCTTCAGGCGCTGCCACTCGACATATCGGGCCTGGAGACAGATCTGCTCGTCACGCGGGCTCGGCTTCTGGAATTTCGGGATGCTAGCCCGAAAGTTCGCGACCTTTGCTACGATGTAGAAAATGCGGTGCACCCAGACTTCCTCGCTCCCCACGTCCGCGCCGGCCCCTTCGCCGTCGCGTCCTGTCCCCTTGCTGTCGATGTTGCCTAAGCTCGGGGACGAGAGGAAGCCCATATCGAGGCCCCAGTGATCTAGATCCCAGGCCGTTTGCCAGCTGAAGGCGAGGCAAGAGAGTAGTTCCATGCCGACATTGAGCCAGAAGCACGCAGCACCTAGCCCGCCACTCCTTGCGCTCCATCCACACTCGCGAATCAGGGCGCGTGCGCCCGCAATATGGCTCATACGCTTTGTCGGCTTCCCACTCATGATCTCGTAGACATTCAATACGACGGCGGTGGCTGCGCACTCGGCCGTGTCGCGATCCGGGTTCTGCAGACTCCGTAGGAGCTGCGTGGTCGCTGTGTCGTAGTAGAACAGCGCCTTGTCGTCGCTATGCTGTTCTTTGAGGGTCAGGTGCTTGACACCACAGGCGAGGAGTGCATTAAGTAACATAGGGCATTTGAGAGCATGGTAAGGTATCATTCGTGAGAAGTGCTTGTCTCGGTCCAGACTGTCCATCCAAATACCCACATCGGACACGAATACCTGCATGAAGCGTAACTCTTCCGATGAATTGAGATACTCGCGCTCGCCCGCTCTTTCGTTTGATGGCGTCATTATGCCCGTCTCGGGCCCGATTTCCTGGCCGTTACCTCCCAGACCACCACGGAAAGTTGATGGTGGTCCTACAGGTGTTGCGCCCGCGATAGACGCGGCGGTTGATGTGTCGCTGCTTTTGTAGTGGTAATGAGAAGCAGGGCGGCCACTATCGTCCCTGGTCCGTGTGAATGGATCTGCCAGGATGTGTCCGTATTCAGCCGCGTTCGATGAGCCTGGTGTTGCCCCCATAAACGAAGTACTGCTGCTCTTTCGCGAGCGGTAATGACCATCACAGGTCAGCTCCGCATGCGTCTGGCCGGCATCGCCGTAGTATAGAGACTGTAGCGTCTGCATCGCCGCGGCGGGTTTGGAGGCTACTCCCATCTGTGAGCCGGCATTTTCAGGGGCATGTGTCTGTCGTCGCAAAGCAGATTCAACATGGGACCTTCTTGAAGAAGCTGCGACCGACCTGGCAATTTTGGGATATCTCTCAAAACCCCCTTGATACTCTGAGGCAATCAGCCGCGACTCATCCTTAAAGGCCACTACTACACGCATAATTAGTCTTGCTCGGAAAATGAGCTGGTCATAACGCTATTGCAGACGTACCTGGCCACCCTTCTGGTGAGATGATGAATGGTGGTTCCTTGCAAGTCGTGCCGACGAAGTTCAACCGGATGCCGCGTTTACACTCCCTGCTGCTCTTCTTGCAGTTATTACAGTCCGGCGTGCCCTCGTCGCATTTTAAGTGCCTCTCTCTACAAGTCAGGCAGCCGGTGCGGACTCTCCTGCTCTTAATAGGAACGGCATTTGAAGTGATCATATCTCCCGGCTGCGCAGAGCTGCGGTGCTTCAGCAAGTTACTCTTAGCACTAATAGGCACCGGGCCTGTTAACGGCAATTTTTGTCTCTTCGTAGGTGGGAGACGAAACTCGTCGTTGGTGTGGCCGCTGTTAACGACATATGAAGATGAAGACTGCTCGGCATGGTGATGCGTCAACGGCGCGACTGCGCCAAACCGGAGGCCCGGCACGAGGAGACTCGTCGGGGTGGCGTCGTATGCCTCCAGGACTACGGAACTAGACGTCTCCGGAGAGACAAGCTCTTGCGTCTATTCGGGCGGAGTGGATGGGGGAAGGAGAAGGGATGAAGAAAGACGGGATTTAGCGGGTCTTACGACCGATCTAGTTTGACCGACCTTGCTGATCTCCGGAGAGCTCAACCGGCACGGACCGTGTTCCACTTTTGGGACCGAGGACGGGAATCTGCTCCCACCCAAAGGACGTAATAAAAGAACAGTTTAAAAATAATTTCAAAGGAAAAATTAAAGCGGGGGATGGCGGGGGGTGTTAATAGTTACGGGAGGGAGGAGAAAGGACAGGAATTGTCGAACAGCACAGAATCGCTTGTAGATACGATCGATGATATGTGGCGGAGACGGGAAGATCAGGGTCTTAGGGCCCTTGGCTGCCCGTAGAAAATGACTTTGGGGAAACGCCCCTGTTACTCGAGGTTCGCTGCATGGAATGTCTCAATCTCGCCCCAGGCGACACCAAGTGATTGGGAACTCTGTGGCGCGCTGCTGTGACCGATAAGGAACCTCCAAGCCAACCGATTAGATCCAAGCACCGATGATATCCATTGCCTTGTCTCCTGCCCGTACCGACTGACCAAAGCCGGCGATGAGGCCCAGGTAGTGACGCGTAGTTGCATTGAGGGATAAAAACAGATAGGAGCCGTCTCATCATCTAACGCCTAAAACGGGTGTGAACGGCGAGCGGCAGGACTCGTCCTAACGGGTGAATGGGGTTTCCGGATGCATTCCTCCTCCGCCACAGTTCTACGAAGGCAGACCAAGGGAATAAACAGAGAAGAAGCAATATGATGGAGCTTCTGACCTAGCGGTGAGATAATAAGAAGTTTTGGTACCCCATATGAGGCGGATATCGTTGACTTTGGAAGGATGATGCGGTTTTTGGTTCACCATGCTTGATAATACGAAGTATGTATCTTTTGACCAATAATCATTATCGAAAAGACGTCACATGGAGGAAGGTTACGGGGAGCACAGCTCGCACTTTAAGTCACTCGACTGGAGAGGAGGCTAGGACGAAACAGAAGAGGGGAAAGAGATCATGATATTCTCGATTATCAAACATCAAACGCACAGCGCCTTTCTTTTAATTCGTTAGTATCCAATAGTCGCAGAATCATTGTCGGGGTGTGGAACGTGGAACGTTTATGGGTGTTCTTCCGCACATTCCTTTCGTGATTCCCGATCGTTACAGAAGCAGATATCGGAGGGCCTATTGGGCAAGCGATGTTCTCTGCAGCGTCGACTTCGGGTTTAGATGTTTTCCATCCGACTTGCTTCAGAAAAATGAAACGCAGAGGGTGTAAAAGGATCCGATGCAGATTAAATTTTGGCGGCCTCATATCTACAAGGTATGCGTGCAATAAGAAAACGGTTGGTTCTCGATCCCCATCAACCACCACTTGAGGTCGGGGGACACTTACATCGGGGATGGAATAATTACAGGGAATTTTGCGTTCTCAACCCCTTGCGGTCTATCATGGCCCGATGGTTCGTCATAAGGACCAAGCATATCTTTACAGAGCGGTGCCTCGTGGATGGGGCGGGAATGGGCAATATCTTTCAACACCTCATGCGGACGAAGCGCCATCCCGGTCAACCTCAACGTGCCTAGCACCACGAATGGGTCCTCTTCCGTGGTGCGGAAGGAGGGAATCCATGCATGCGCATGTTGTCCAGCTGAACGTGATTCTAAGCTGGTGGTCACGATCAGCCACACCTCCGAGTTGATTTGTATGCTTGGCGGTGAGAGGCTCAGAGATGATGCGCAACGGCGGTCGAACCGGGTCATCCTGTTGCCCAGCCTTATCAGGAGATGAGATTGAGATGCATTTTCTCCGAAGCCACTCTATCACATGCTTGGCATTGCTTGGTAGCTTAGTGAATTCATTTGGTAGGACTCGTCGGCGCTCCTGAACATGCAGTTCCTTCTTTGTTCGTCATGCACCAGCTACTGAAAAGCCCCGAGCTTGTTATTCGAGAGGTGCCACATTTGACTTTCAAATGTCTAGGGTATCGGGAAGCCGCGTGAATCGTGCATAATACCACGATCATCCTCGGGCGTCTGTGTCGGATATGCTTTATATCGCGCCAAGTGAAGTTGCTATGGGCCCCGTGTCGGCTAACTTGCACTTTCTAAGGTTGACACAGATTCGGCGAATGTGATTATGATTGGAATCTTCAGTGTATCAAGTCGGTTTAAAAGAGCGTTGCGATTCGGGCTATATTGATTTTTCTAAACGGGCTATGACCCACCTATAACAGCTGTCGCCCCACAAATGTTTCCAATTGTACATGCCCTGCCACCCCTTATCAATTGGGACTCAAAAAACACATATAAAACAACGGTTAATTAAAGATATTGTTATATTACAACCCTAACACCAGCAAGTGTTGGCAAAATGAAGGTTATGTCGGACTTTACGCAATGGCAATAATGATGGGAAAAGCGAAATCATAAAACGCAGGTGCGTTTAGGGCGTTTTATCATAAGTGGTGAACTAGGAAGTACCGGGGATACGACCGCATGGCAAGCAGCTGGCAGGGTGGGGCTATAGCCCGTCTAGGAAAAGTAGTATAGCCCGAATAGCAACGCTCGTTTAAAAGGGCGCACAATACCCGGGGATGGCTGCCCCCATGGGCCTGAACCACCCCAACAGAGATGCTGAAAGACATTATTATTTTCCAAAGTCCAAGATGCTCCCGTATTGGGACGGAAAAGACCGATTTGAATTTAGAAGAGCAACGTCAACTTTTGCTTTTGGGTTTGGAACAGACCATACTGCATATGTATCTAACCTCATTCGTAATTACCTTTGGTGCTCGGATATCCCCTAATAATAGGTACATACCTAGTAAGCAGATATGCGACTAGGGGTATGTGTGTACGTAGAATAGGGAACAAGATAGAACAGCTGTAGCCAGCTGAGGGAGCAGCTGAAGATTGATGGCTCTTACGTACCTCCCTACAAGCATGGAGGTAAGGTCTGTCAGTTGAAGTTATTCCAGCAACATCATCTACGTGCGTATCTTTCCTTGCCTCAGCCCAGTAAACGAAAATACGAGCGAAGCTCATCGCCTCGTTTTGATATGAGGGTCATTTGAGATGAAGGACATAGCGGCAAGGAGCCGGCTTACGCGACACCATTTCCACCTTATCTTGAGAGCGCGAGACTACCAGACCTCCTAAGGCACCTACGTACCTAGAAGCTTGCACATTCCACTAGCCATGACGTCTCAACGACCAGCTGCCCAGCCTAAATCTGTCCTCCGCGGCCATAAGGCTCAGGTGCACGCAACGGCCTTCGTCAGGAGCAATCAGCGCCTCGCATCCGGCGATGCCGAAGGCTTCGTTGTTCTGTGGGACCTTACCATAATGCGTCCCAGGGCGGTTTGGCGGGCGCACGAGAAAGCCATTCTGGGTATCGCCGGCTGGGGCGACGATAAAATCATCACGTAGGTTTCTTGGCTATCATGACAGTACTTCGCCGCTTACACATTGGTGGGGCAACGGGCTGAGAGCGATTTCCCCAGACACGGCAGAGACAACCGCTTAGTCGTGTGGAAAGCGGCTGCAGAGGACGAGGCTGTGTTCAGCACCGCTCTCCCCCTCGATCAATCTGTGTCCGCAAGAACGCAGCCCTGGATCCTGCATGTTCTTGAAGTGAACACTATGAACTTCTGTTCCTTCGCTCAATGCACGCCCGACCCGGGTCCTGCGAATGACGAGCTGCTTATCGCCGTTCCGAATACGCTATCATCCGAATCTGTAAGTCGGGCGGCCGTGGGCTCGGTAGTCTTCATCCAAAACGACTAACGATGAAGCGAGATCGATATTTACCATTTACCTACCCAAAAGAGGCATCACACCGTTCAGTTAGCAAGCAAGGCATCAAAGATTGGGATGCCAATGGCACTGTCCCTCTTTTGGCTGGACAGGTCTTTAATGCTCGTCGCCGCTTATGAAAGCGGCCTTGCTATGGTGGCGCGCCTGAGACGCAGCGGGTCATGGGATATAGTTTACAAGGCACAGTCTCACAGCCAGCCTATACTATCGCTCGATGTATCTCCTGGCAGGGACTATTTCCTAACCTCTGGCGCGGATGCTATCATAGCGAAACATTCAATCCCTGGCATGGGCCAACCGTGCCAAGAGTCATCTGGCGCTGAAACACAGCACTCAGTAACTGACTTAGATTCTGGACAGGAAGATATTCTGGCCACTACGCCCTCACAAGCTGTCGACGCACGAACATCACTTCTCTCTACTGCACTTGCTGGTGAATCCAGACCTACAAAACTGGCGCAAAAGGCAGGCGTATCGTGCAAAACCCTACCCGCCAAGACGGTCAACACGAAGCACTCCGGACAGCAAGGCCTGCGAATCCGCTCTGACGGTAAGATCTTCGCGACGGCCGGCTGGGACTCCAAAGTCCGAGTATACTCGACAAAGACTATGTCCGAGCTCGCAGTGCTGAAATGGCATGATGTGGGTTGTTACACCACGGCTTTCGCGATAGTGGACGGTAGAGACAATTCTTCAGTGGAAGTGGAAGGGGCATCGGAGACGCAATTCCATGAAAAGCCCAACGACAAAGACCGTTCGGCAGTAGAGGTCGTGCCCAGGCTGGGTGAGCTCAGTGTCAGGGATCGGCGGATCAAGCAGGCCAAGGAAGCTCACTGGCTAGCGGTGGGGAGTAAAGATGGCAAGATCAGCTTGTGGGATATTTACTGAGGGTCTACCTCGTCTTCCTTTGTTTCTGATGCATAGCCAGTCTTGAGTATGCCGTGTTTCACGAACGAGGTCGTAAGTTGGACTGGAGCCCACCCTTGCTCTGCAGCTAACTTCCTTCACGCACCGAGGACCGAGGCGCAAGGGTAGATACGAGAACTAGACTAAGGCGTCACTTTATATCGTGCCCGCGTCCTCTTCCGTGCCAAATAGAGCCCCTTCATCTCGACAGTGAAAAGCGCGGAGCTGCTCAAGCCTACTGGCAGCGGAACTGCATTTCAAGCGTCTGGTCTCTAACCAGGGTCACTGGAGCATCAAGGCTCGCATACATGGCGTTCCTCTAAAATCGTCAAAGCGGTATATTCGTTCCTCGTAATCATTTTGTACTTAAGCCGTTTTTCTTGCAAGCGATTGGAACCATTCACTGTATCATGGACGGGCCTTCCCCGAAACTAAGCCTCTTAGCTTCTAGGACCAACCATATACGTCGGATGTTGGGCGGCCGGGGCAGCTGCCCATGTAGCAAACTCTTCTTGGTTTGACCTGCAGCAATACATGCTATCGCGGTGATTAAGCCGGAGGCATTGCTAGCCATCTGTATCGTCTGTCTAGAAGGGGTAAGTAAGCTTCTGAGATCGCGTAGCGCAACTATAGACTCGCACTCGAATTATGTACCTACTGGAAAGACGCATTACAGTTGTGCTAGGCATGCAGGTGGATGTCATCACTGCATCCTTATTCCGCAAAATGGTTGCAAGTCGCCAGGGCTGCCCGATCCGCTTATCATGGGAACAGCTTGCGTGTCGCTGTAAGCAGAGACACAACCTAGATACTCTGGCTCCTTGGGTTTAGAATTTAAATGGATTCCCAGACATCGTGGCATGCTGACAGCCTCAAATGTTCTTTAGATAATGATTTTTGAACTTCTTGTTGGTGCGATCGGCTGGTCGATGTTGAAACTGGTCGCCGTGAATCTCAAAGGCGAAGAATTTCCTGTCGTCGGAAACATCCTTCTCAGCTGGGACGTTGACTCGAAACAGGGTACCCTCCTTGGGCACGACTTTCACCTGGTCCTGCTGTGTGATGATCTCAAAGACGAAGCGTGAATCCTTGACTATAATGCCGTGGATTCCAACGCGGCTGGGACAATTACTTCGGGAGACCTCGACCTCGGCACCGTGGAAGTCGGCGGTACTGAGCTTGGCAGCGGCGCCCTGTCCACCAGTGTACAATTCGTTTCCTAGTATCTCACGGACATATCCCAACCAGAGCTTATTCAAGGGCTCAAAGACGGTGTACCTCTGGCCGTGCTTGGGTATCTCGTGGAGGCCGAAGCTTCGCCGCTGCCTGGCTGAGAGAGGTTTCGGCTTTAATGCCTTTGCGCGTTTCTGCTTCTCCTGTCGAGCTTTCCGTCGAACATCTCGTGCATCCGGGGGCGGTGGAGAGTTCGGCTTGAGAAGCAGGGGCCGACGTTGGATCTTTTCTGCGTAGATTCGGTTGGCGCTATCGGGGCTGTGAGCCCTGGAAAGAAGTTCCTGCGTCACCGACTGGCTGTTGAAATTAGACGCCATTACATTTGTTTGTAGTGGTTCTCAGCCTCTCGAGGCTTTGCTGGAAATGCATACTTTGGCAGGTTGAACGTAATGGACCTTGGTAAAACTCGGAGATAAGAGTACTAGGTACGAGTACATAAAGTAGGTGGGTTATCGATAGCGCCGGAGAAAGAAGCCGATAAGCTTTACCTACGAAGTGCATGGAGGATGCACGCTCAAGTGCCCTGCAAAATGTGCACGTGCGCGATGCCTCGGCATTGAGTCCACCTTACCTACCAAGGTACAATACAATACATAGGTACGATTACCAGGTAAGTGGGTAGGTAAGCTTGAACACCGTCGGCACCTTAATGACCTCACCAGCTAATGTAATTAAACAGGTACTTGTACCGAGCACCCGTGGAATAAAGAAATTAGACTTGCGACCTTTTCATTCAAATGATGCTAGATATATTATGGAGTTATAGACTTAAAAGCAGGTCCTTACCTTGAGCTACCATCTTACCTACAGACCTAACTGTTATGTATATTTTACTCTGAGTACGTTTAATTCGCTGGCGAGCCCCTGCCACCACCTCTTGCCCGAGGAATTATTGAAAGCCGAAACGGAGAGTAGCTCTCGGTATACCTAGTATCCGTCTCCTGTCTGCTTCGTCTTCCCTGAGGTTGAGTATGCGCCCCGTAAGAGGCCATGACAGTGATGATATATTCTCCGGCATCTCATTAGTACACGACGAATAGCGAGCCACGAATCCTCGAACCGCAAAATGGCACCAGGGAACGAAGACGACGACGTTCTGACGCGCGACTCTGCGCCCGACCTGCAGATCCTTGGTGACCAGATCACCCTTCAACCTAGGAGCTATGTCGAAACCCGCCCCAAGGAAGAGCAGGACCATGAAGAAGCTTTAATGAGGCACATGGCGAGTTTCCGTTCCGAACCCCTCCGGTCGGTCCCCCAGTCTACCTAGTAGTTGCACCCTGTCGGATACGTATATACATATACAGCCGTCGCTTTATTTGGATGAGAGCTGCATTACCTACCTAGGTAGTAGGACGCGTGGCTAACACAACATTATGGCACAGCTTCCTCCGCGAAGTCTCTCTTTATGTCTCGGGAACCGGGTGGCGGGCATACGATAACATCGTCGGACAACCCATATTCTACTCGGGGTATTCTGAGCATATCAAGAATTCCGTATTGTCAGCACCTCTCTTGCAGAGCCGTATATCGCAGTTGGCCAACATGCGCCTGGAGGTCGAAGAGAAGGAGGGCTGGCTACGAAAGGACGATGAGCACTTTGAAGCCAAGCGCGCTCATAGACGCTCCGTTTTAGAATCAGGACTACAAGAGGTAGCGGAGAAGTGGACCAATGACATGATTTGCAAGTTTGAGAGCAAACCCTTCATTAGGAGTGCCTATTATCTCGTCACCCAGCTGCTTACCAGGGCGTATCACCAAGGTGACTCGTTGGTCTTGCTCATAAGGACTTGGCTAGACAAAACTGACTCGTACCTAGGTATTCACGTTTCCAGCGAGGAGGTCTTGCGGCTGAGAAAAGTAGCCGAAGAGGCACAAAGGAAGAAGCAGAGCATCATTTTTCTACCCTCCCACCGTTCGCACGTCGACTATGTCTCCATGCAGTTGATCTGCTATCGTCTGGGGTTGGCGCTTCCCGTTGTAGTTGCTGGCGATAATCTCAACTTCCCGCTGGTCGGGCCCTTCTTGCAAAATGCAGGTGAGTGTGCTACCTGACTGCTCGACACTGATTCGGCGCTGATTGCTGTAAGGTGCCATGTGGATTCGGCGCTCTTTCGGAAATGACGTTTTGTATACCACACTGGTACAGGTGTACATAGACACCCTCCTTCAAGGCGGCTACAACTTCGAATGCTTTATTGAAGGTGGAAGATCAAGGACGGGAAAGCTCCTGTCCCCTAAGTTCGGGATACTCAGCTTCATACTCGACAGCCTCCTCTCTGGTCGGGTCAAGGATGCCGTCATCTGTCCGGTGAGCACGCAATACGACAAAGTGGTCGAGACTGATGGCTATGTCACCGAGCTTTTGGGTGTTCCAAAGAAGAAAGAGAACCTGGCCGATTTCCTAAGCAGCACGTCTATTTTATCGCTGAAACTGGGTAGAGTAGACGTTCGCTTTCACGAGCCTTGGAGTCTACGAGGATACGTCGGCACACAGCTGACCAGAATTTGCAAATCCCCTCAACCACTAGACTGGAGCTCCAAATCTCCAGAAAATGCAGCCATTAGGCAAAAACTGTTGCGAATAATGGGTTACAAGGTCCTCTCCGACATCAATGAGGTCTCCGTGGTCATGCCGACAGCTTTAATCGGGACCGTTTTGCTCACGCTGAGAGGTCGAGGGGTGGGCAAGTCAGAGCTCATGCGTCGCATCGAGTGGCTCATATCAAGGGTAAGAGCGAAAGGCGGGCGTGTGGCCCATTTCAGAAACGCCCCTTTGTCAGACGTCGTAGAGCGCGGCCTAGAGGTCCTAGGCAAGGATCTAGTCGGCGTCGTTCAAGGGCTCGCCGAGCCGACATACTACGCCGTTGACCGATTCCAACTGTCGTTTTACCGAAACATGACGATCCACTTGTTTGTCTCGGAGGCCTTAGTAAGCGCTGCTATGTACATGAGAGTAAAAGTAGGCGGCGGTCCTGCACAGCAGGCCATATCTTACGAGGCTGTCCGGGATCAAGTCCTCTTTCTTTCTTCACTCTTTCGAGGGGAATTCATTTTCCCTAGCGAAGGACTGGTGCATAACTTGGAGAAGACGCTGGTCGGCTTAGAGAATGATCGTGTCATCAATCTCTCTAGGGACGACAAGGACAAGATCGTGAGTATCGGGCTGTCGGAAGAGGAGCGACGAGCCGGCAGAGAGAACTACGACTTCTACTGCTTCTTGATCTGGCCGTTCATCGAAGCCAGCTGGCTGGCTGCAGTCTCTCTGATAGGCCTAACTCCCCCAAGCAAGGAGATGGACGAGATTTGGATCGAGGTCGCGAAAGCACAGAGTACCGCGCAACTAGTAAGCCATGAAAATATTGTTTGTATAACAATTTAGGACTAACAGTGGATATAGCTTGGCAAGACGCTCTACCATCAAGGCGATCTCAGTTATTTTGAAGCAGTAAACAAGGAGGTGAGCATCCAGAGTCTTCTATACCCATTCTGTGTCTCGCTTAGGTATTCATGGTCGGCTACCGCACCATCCGTCAATTTCAATATCTCTTAGTATTCCCGGGCTCCCAGATGGGCCCCTGACTCCGTCATCCTGCGATTACTGACCTCGGTGCACCGCACAGACCCTTAAGAACTCGTATCAACGCTTCGAGGAGGAGGGCATAGTATACACAATCAAACCGAAAAACGCAAAAGTGCCCGCGCGCCTACGTCTTGCACCGGAGTGGGTAGTTCCTCGGGACGCCAATACGGGCATGCTCCTGGCTTCCGGTAGGCTATGGGATTTCACAGAGAAGATCGCATTGAGCCGGCGCGAAGGTAAGAACAGACGAGACGGTGCCACGGTTAGCACGCGTGTACTAAGGCTCGCGGATACGCTTGGTGCTAAGCTGTTCGAGGAGGCTACTGCAGTCGACGGGGGGCAACCTGCGAAGCTGTCGCCGGAGGAGACGGCGGAGATGAGGAATCTCGTGAAGGAGGAGAGGAGAAGGCGGAAATTAGAGGGAAGAGCGCACTTATGAGCACTGCCTTTTGGTACTGTGAGATCGTAAGATGTGCTACACATATTGGATTACTTAATTTCTCTCGTGCACTCTCATCCTGGGTCTAGCCACACACACACACACACATATATATATATATATATGATTCCTAAGCCTATACCAACTAACCCAGCTCCGCCATTGACATGGGGCATGATTCAGACTAAGCATACGCGAAGACCATGTAATGTTAGATCGTTAATGTGATATTGAACGGCAGCATATGGACTACGTCCAAGGGGAGTTGACATTGCTGGGCTTCCACACATTTTCAACTTCCCAAATAATACCATCGTGCAGAAGGTCCTTTGGAGTACTACAAGCGCACTTACGGGCGGTAATGTTCTAACCCTATGCTTTGGGATCATCGCTTGCAAATCCTAACCTCTTCATCACGAACCCCGACTGGCGCCTGTGCTCATAAGACCATCAGGTAACAATCGGACTTATATATAAGCCGACGCCACGCCAAGCCTAAAGCTCCGAGTGACGCCTTCGTGGGAAATCGATATAGCTTCTGCTGGACCAGTTTGGTTCCGACGCTCCATTTCAATCTCTTCGTCGGCGGGGTTATTCACAACCCTGTGTCGCAGTGAAGGTATGAGCGGTCGCAGATATCGTGCTACGCTACTGAAAGCGGGCATATGAAAGGCTTCCTGTATGTTCTCCAGTGAACGGCCCCTGGTCTCCGGCATATAGGCGGCAAGCACGCCGGTAGTGCAGAGGGCAAGACCACCAAAAATGAAGTACGCGCCGAAGGCAGACGTATCCAGGAGAATAGGCGTTATCAGAGCAACTAGCCAATTGGCGAACTGGAAATTGCATGTCAGCAATGAAAAACCATCCTAGCATTTCCGGCCAAGGCGCTTACGAAGCTCAAACCCATGGCTAAAGAGTTAGCCGCGGCACGGGTGTTTCCAGGTTGGATCTCAGAAGCGTAAATCTTGCTCACTATCCCCCAAGTCGCACAATATGTGAGACCGAACACATAGACAGCAACAATGACGACCCATCGCGCGAACCCAGACGGATGCACAGCTTCTGCGGCATAAAGACTTCCGATTATCACCATGCAACCGGAAAGCCCTATACCCCCAGCTATCGTCGACGTGCGTCTTCCCCATCTATCGGCAAGCATGAACGCCGGAATAGAAATGACAAACATTAAAATGGACGATATGCCAGAGGCCAGAAATGACGCATTGTCTGAAGCCAAACCGGCTTGTCCAAACAGGACGGGAGCGTACTAATAGGACTTAGCAATATGTTCAAGGGGTGGAGGGTGAGACTCACGTATGTGATAGCGTCGATTCCCCCGAGTTGCACCACTGCAAGGTAACATCCGGAGTCAGTTATTATCCTTTCTAGTCAATTAGGCGGATGGCCGAGAGTTATAAGAACATGATTCGGAGCCATAGACTCCTAGAAGCCACAATTTGAAAACCTGTGATGTTGAACTAGGAAATAAAGGGGGATAAGTAACTCCAGAAATTGCTTACTACCAAGCAGGAAAAGCGCCAGGAAGGTGCGGGGCCGATAGTTTCTTCGAAACAGGAGTGCAAAGTTCTGCCACCCCGAGAGACTTGGTTGTTGTTGAGCGACGGAAAGGAAGCCCCGAGCTTCGTCCATATTGAAGTCAAGCATCCGCAACGCCAAAACGGCCTCTTCAGACCTCCCGCGTAAAGCAAGCCACCGTGGAGATTCGGGGAGTAACAGGCAGCTCAATGCAAGCATAAGGGCGAGGATGCCTTGGACTACATACGGCAGCCTCCACGCGAAACTCGACGTGACCGAAACGGTTCCGTAACAAGAAAAGTAGCCGAGACAGACACCGGCCGTAGCCGCGAACTGGGGTAGCGCGACCAGCCTCCCGCGTTTCTGGGAGGGCGCAATCTCGGTGATATAGACGGCGATGTTGGCCAGGAACATACCCTGGCCAAAGCCGCCCAGCGCTCTACCAACAATAAATTGCGTCAGCTTATGCGCAGTACCCTGCAGCGTGGCTCCCATAGCGAAAAGGATAGCGCCGGCCAAGATGATCTTAAGACGACCGTGTCGATCAGCCAGGTGGCCAGCAAACACGGAAGGCAGCGTGCCGGTCAGCATCACCATGGAGACGGTGATACCTAGCAGGAGAGCGGGCATCCGTCCCATTGTCTCGGTGAACTGTCTCATGTGTGAGATGGCGCCGATGCAGCCCGTATCGTAGCCATTGAGTAGACCGCCGAACGAGACCGCAATGGAGGCCGAAACGTAATTCGGTATTAGCTTGTGAGGGGTCACCGTAGCCATCTTGCCGCTCGTGGTTCGCCTGCGAAAAGCTATTTAAAATTCAACTAGGTCGTCTTCATAGGTTGATGTCAGTGACGCACTCTGCAAGCCAGAAAGGAGTTGCGGGGAACAGTAGATATCTCGGCAACAAATTCCGCGGGGGTGCTTAGGTCATGCATTTATCCTTTGGCAAGGGAACCGTGTAGTTGATCTACTCCATACGGCGGCAAAGGAATACCTCTCGTACAATAGGCAAGGGACCGAGTGATCCCACACATTCATTCGCACACCAGCCAGTCCACCGGCCACCCCTACCCTCTAATCAGACAGAGGAAGAAATTATCGAATGGCATAACGGACCCCGTATGTTCGTAGAGGCTAACCATCGGAAAGAAAGAGGGCCTCTCCCATCTTAACCGAATATCACGGATATCTTCCTAGTTAGCTTGAGCCGTGTAGCCTGGGAAAATAAAATTATCATTACCCTCCTCTCATATTCGCTATGCTATTCGGGACGGTTTAAAGACCCCCGTGACACCGTTTTGAGGGACCTCGGAGGCCTCGAAGGAATTGCAACGGCGGATAGCAATTGTTGGGCTCGCCATTGGGCCAAGGGTACATGTCCCTGAGTCTGTATTCCAACAGAGTCACTGTCGCGCCGAGAAAACCAGACCGCTGTCGCATATGACAGTATAGACATAACTTAATGGGACAATAGTCCCCCTAGACGACAGAAGGGATGATGGCGGCCTTCAAATACAACACGGATTAAACATTATTATACTAGAGGTTCTGTAGTCGATAATATATCACTTCCACCCTTTAAGCGTAGCGTTCATAACATTTATATCGATATTACATCCTTTATGGGCCATATTGAGGCCAGTCAATAGACCTAACGTCCTCGTAGCACTTGGAGTTGGCCGCGAACTCGTGACTGCTCAGGCTGCCTTCCGGCAGCTCCGGCAAGTCCGCGCATTGGGGCAGAAAGTTTACGGCAACACAATCCTCAGGGACGGTGCGCTCGTAAAGGCCGGTGGCGTAATTGAACTCATCATATGCCCAGCGGACGACGTTGAACGTAGCGTTGTAGTATGGGATAATTCGAGGGCATACAGCATAGACCCCGGGATTGGTACCCGTCAAATATGAGTAGGGCTCGGGAAAAGCAGACAGGGCAACGCCCTTGGTCCCCGAGCCAGCGTTGACACGAACTGCGGGCTCATCCGCCTCACCCTTTGCCTGGACTTGGATGCCCCAGGGGAAGAGTGGGGTGCCACCATCGCTCAGAATGCTACCCGATTTATATCGGATTTCCTCGGCGGTGCCGTTTTGGTAATATATTCTACTAATGCCCTGGTCTGCGGAGACGACGGCATCGCTGAGTCCAGCGCCAGTATGGACGGTCGAGAAACTCCAACCGTTGACCGGGGGGCTGAGGTCTTTCGTAGGGTCGGTAACGTTCACAATGAGGCGGAACCCTTTTGATGTTGAGGTCGGAGGGTAGTTAGGTACAAACTGGCGAGAGCTTAAAGGTACAGCGGACACCAGGCCACTGAGGCAGAGTAGAAAATTGATGTTAGGCATTGCGAGCTTCTCCCTGCTAGGAGGGGAGGTGTAGCAAATAGGATGGTCGCCCTGATGTATGAATGTGACTTAAACGATACCCCTCAGGTTTTATTAATGCAATATATCGCGGGTGATGTTTATGATGGTGATCTAGAAAATATCAAACGTCCTTCGAAGGAGGCCAGAAATGAGAGAGAATGAGCTTTTATATAATAACAGCCCCACCTCAACGGTGGCGACATTTTGGGAGGATACTGGGTATTACAGTACTTCAAGGCACTTGACCAGCCTAAAGATGCTACCTATTTTATTCATGATCATACCCTATGGTCACAAAAATAGATGGTGTTAAGATGCGCAATCCAAAAAGAAACGGACTTGCGACGTTACGAGGAAAATGGGGAGGGGGGTAACTCTGCGCCTCGGATGCTTCTGCTGATACGAGATTCTCTAAGGAGAACCCCCCCACCTTATAGACATTATTTACGGGGATTCTACTAGGGACCAATATTTACCACAATACAGATTACACCCGACGGTGACGTAACGCCCCCCGACTGCGCCCCCCCGCTCACCTCCTTCCCGGGGCATGGGCCACTCCCACGTCGACACACAATATCTGGACCGTCCGCACGTGTTGGTCTACGTGTATCCTTTATCATACCTGAATGTACCACTGTTGAAAGAAGCAACGTCACTCTATCTCAGATAGAGGAAGTTCAGTTTGAATTCTGAAGAGAGGTTTCAACTCATATTCCAGGACAGCTGGAGCGAGGTCGCATCCACGGCTAGAGAAGAAAACCTGGCCGACCGCCGGACCCTGACGGGTTCCTGCCACACGGCCTGACCCGCGATGGCTTTTAAAGCTTATTCATCCACTAGATACTTTATAATCCGGAGGTGACCGGGGTATAATCCCCGACAGCTATATCATGTCTACTGTATTCCCACTTCAACCCCGTCCAAGTTGCGTGTATCTGCCCGGCCCCCTTACCACTTGGCCTCCTTGCGGTCCTGGAAACCCTTCAGAATGCCGACGACCTTCTCCAAGGCTGCCAAGTACACCCTGAGCTCGGATTGGACCTTTGCCTCGTCGGAACCCAGTTTCTCGTAGAAAGCCTTGCGGTACGGGCAGGCGCTTAGCGCGGCAGAGAAAACGGGTTTGACAAGAAAGCTGTGGTGCGGCTTCAAGGTAGCGCCGTATGCATTCCTGAACGAGTCGGCGAGTTCCTCAGATGGTTTGGCCACATTCTGGCTCAGCGCAATACACGTGAAGTCCAGGCCGCTATACAGACCGAGTTAGTCGGATGCCCCGAGACAGGTAAAAGGGACGTCAGAAGCGGCATACCGAACCAGCCACAGCAATCCTTCAGTGGCAACATGCTTCTTGTCCTTGAGCTCGGTCTTGACAAGGGCCTGAAGCGTCTCGGACCCGGCTGGAGCAGCAAGCTGGCGTTCACGTATTTTCTGTGCAAGTCACTGCCATCAGCCTCTTATCCGTCGAACGCTCCGTATCGTAGGCAACGCTCCGTGTCAGAGCTCAAACCCGCACCTTGATGTTGCCCATCATATCATTTTTGACTGGCGAGAAAGCGACGGAACCGAGAGCGTCTAGAGAGCGACAGAGCGTGTCAGCAAGTGAGGAGGCCAGAGGCACCACCACAAACAACACGGGATAGTGCACACCGAATATAGTAGTCAGGGACTCGGCGGCGTCGAGAAACTCGGTAGTGGCGATGGCATTGTCATTGTCGGCGTCAACGGGGACATCAACAAAGGACTTCTTGAAGGTGTCCAGTATAGTGCCGCCGGGGGGGAAGGTAGGAGCAGACATGGCGGCGGTGTGGAACTGCTAGTTGTTGGTTACTCCAGAAAGATGGTAGGATCACGATTCAGCTGTCAAAGCAATGGACGTTATGAAAGGATTAGCTTCGACGAACCCAAGAAGGCAAGTTGTTCAGGGGAAAGGGCGGTTAAAACGATACGTGAATCGATGAGTATCTAACTTGGGAACCTACATCTAGGGGGAGAATTTCACGGAACAGAGGGGGTTGGAGGAGGAGAGGACCAGACCCTTCCCTTAGCTTAGATAACTTATCTGCTAGGTACTAGGCGGGTTCATGTACGAAGTGATGTATGTAGGTATCGATATGTAACGAGCGAGGAGGAGCAGATGGGTCGGTTTGCTCCTTATTAGCACAAACATAGCTACTAGCGAGGGGAGCTACAAGGTACAGATGTAGGTATCCGAGTCGTGGTCAAAAATAATTGACACACTTTCTTGGGACCCACTAACCAAAAGTGTGTCAATTATTTTGATCACGGCCTGGGTATGTGGCTGTATGCGTACGGGGTGGAAAATATTGATACTAGCCACCGCAGATGTGGCTTACGAAGGTAACTATTACTTAGCCCTAGTTGATAGTCCAGGGGCGTGGAACCGCAACGGATCCCCCTCCAGGGTGGGACCTCATCAACATGATGCAGAGCACCAGAATTTGAATGTGACGTCAGTGTATCTACCACCCTGCCACGATGAATCCATGCTCCGTAGACACCAATTGATGTTTGCATCGTGGATGTTTGCTTGACTTATCTTGGTCGTGCTTATCTAGGTATATATATATATATTTAAATATAGCGAACTGTATGTGCATCCATCGCATTTTTGCAGACAACTACATGGGCCGAAGTGCTCGAATATGGCAGGCTAGGAATGGCAGGATCATGCATGACATACTTACATACTAGGAACTATACGCATGTACGTGTAGAGTTACTCGGTAGTTTCACAGGATTGTGAGCTTGGTCTTTGGCATCGATCCGACAATCAAGATTGGGGTCCTACATCCTCGCTAGGTACCTGTGTTAAGTATACATGGGTGAGAACGGGTATTCGGCAACAATCATCTATATACGACAACTTAGGTATTCCATCCTGTCCCGAGCCATGGAACCTGCTTTCTTGAGTGCCAGCCGCACAAAATATATCATTGCCGCCAGTAATACCGTCGTACGGCTGCAAATACATGTTCATTCTATTCCCACGTATACTCGACTTCCCCTACACGATTCGTTCATCGTATTATCTTCGAAATTCTGAAGCCATCTACTCGGCTTTTGGCCTGATATTTCCCAGGCTATTCCTACATACGACCCTCTACTTATTGTCTCTACGGCCCTGACGAAACGCTACCGCCCCTAGCATCAATAACACGATGTCTACTTCCGGCGTTCCCGAGCAGCATGGACAGCACCATGGCCTCAGTGATAAGCTGAAACATCCAATGCACGAGTTGAGAGGCAAACTCAAGGATACTCACCTACACGATGCTAAAGTCCATCTAATCCATCAGAAGTGCGTGTTGGCCTTGCCAGAGGTGCGCAGCAGACAATTTAGCTAACTAGCTAACTCGTCTCGCAGGAATAAGATCGGGAAGTTTGCTAACCTTGTAAGTTGCCTCGGTCTGGTCTCACCCGCTTCCCAAACTCGTGCAAACACGAGCCTGTCGGCTTACCAGACATCATGATCCAAGTTCAATCCACAACATCGCCACGACGAAGAGCATGAGAAGGCCTGCGATGAAAAGCGAACCCGCATATGTGATCAGCATCGCTTTAAGTCGTACTTCCCGGAGCGCGACGGAAACTTGATAAAGTGGTATGTGGATGGAAGAAATTACTTTTGGGTAAGGAGCTGCACCCCCCTAAGTCAACTTTTAACCTCTCCATCCTAACCTCAGGTGTACAGGCGGTGTCAGAGGCGCTGGAACAAGCAAAGGAAACCATCTACATCGCCGACTGGTGGCTTTCGCCCGAGCTGTTTCTGCGAAGGCCACCCTCTTTCAACCAGGAATGGCGCCTCGATTCTGTCTTGAAACGCCGCGCAGAAGCTGGTGTCAAGATCTACGTCATAGTCTATCGCGAGGTTGAAGCTGCACTGACATGTAACTCCGAACATACCAAGCATGCCTTGCAGGCTTTATGTCCCGAAGGCTCTCCGGGTTACGGCAACATCACAGTCATGCGTCATCCCGACCACAACGTCCTGGAGAATGCTGCAGATATGACTTTTTACTGGGCTCACCACGAGAAGTTCATTGTGATTGACTATGAAATGGCCTTCATCGGAGGCCTCGACTTGTGCTTCGGTCGCTGGGACAATCACCAGCACATGCTATCAGATCTCCACCCCGAAGGTGTCGACCACGAGATATGGCCGGGTCAGGATTTCAACAACAACCGGGTCATGGACTTCAAGAACGTCGAGGACTGGAAGCAGAATGAGCTCAGCAAAGCTGAGTACGGCCGAATGCCTTGGCATGACGTCGCCATGGGTGTGATTGGGCCTTGCGTCTACGACATAGCAGAGCATTTCGTGCTGCGGTGGAATTTTGTGAAGCGGGATAAATATAAGCGTGATAAGAGGTTCGAGTGGATTACGTTGCGCGGCCGTGAGGGGGAAGATGAGGACCTAATTGGTGTTCAGCGGCCGAAACACCCAGTTGGAGGCTATGCCTTGCACCCCCTGACCCCCCTGGAGACCAAGAACCTCGATGGTAGGGGCACGGTGCGCGCGCAGATTGTGCGGTCAAGTGCCGACTGGTCCAGCGGTATACTCCGGGATCAATCTATACAGAACGCATATTCAGAGATCATCCGCAATGCCCAGCATTTCGTCTATATCGAGAACCAGTTTTTTATCACGGCAACCGGCGATCAGCAGTCCCCTATCCACAACACAATCGGAAAAGCGATAGTGGAGGCCTGCGTTAGAGCTGGCAAGGATGGTCGCAAGTTCAAAGTCATTATCCTCATCCCTGCCATCCCTGGCTTTGCTGGCGACCTTCGAGATAGCGCGGCGGTAGGGACGCGCGCAATCATGGAGTACCAATACAAGTCACTCTGCCGCGGCGAACACTCCATCATGGAACAAATCCGTGCACAGGGCGTTGACCCGAGAAACCACATCTTCATCTTCAATCTGAGAGTCTATGACCGCCTAAACAGGATTCCCGCGGTCAAGAGGCAAGAGGAAGAGTCGGGTGTCAAATATCACGAAGTCCAACGTGCCAAGGCCGAAGAAATGATGGGGGAAGGAATCCACGGGAGCGCAGACGCCGAGGGAGAACGGGACAAACATATGGGCAAGAAGGGCGAACAGCTGCATGCCCAGGAGAGCGCAAAAGGCCGCGACACTAAGCGTCGTTTTGAAGCAGCCAAGAAGGAACGGCAAGATAGCGAAACGGCCTGCAGTATTGCGCACCACGCGATGGCTGGAACGGGAAAGCTTTCGGACGAGCCCTGGGATGGGGACCCGGAGGAGGAGGTCGAAAACTGGATCCAGGAGGAACTGTACATACATGCCAAACTTCTTATAGTCGACGATCGTATCACGGTTTGCGGCTCCAGCAATCTGAACGATCGTAGTCAGGAAGGGCACCACGACAGCGAACTCTCCATCGTCATGGAGGACACGGATAGAATTTCCAGCGTGATGGATGGGCAGCCGTTCGAAGCGGGAAGACAAGCCGCTACACTGAGGCGGTATCTCTGGAGAGAGCACTTGGGCTTGCTTCCACCGCAGGGGACGGATGCTAGCAATGATCCAAATGCGCACCCGCCGGGTGAAGGTTCGCCAAATGATCCTTGGGATAGGGATGATAGCTACAAATTCGTCGAGGATCCGCTGAGCGACGATCTCTGGAATGTGTGGACCGCTAATGCGACAAGGAACACGGAAGTTTTCAGGCAGCTATTTCACGCGGACCCCGACGACCATGGTAAGTTACCAAGAACATATACCTTCCGGGAGTCTCTAACACAGGCCTAGTCAAAACATTTGACGACTATAACGAATTCCTACCACCGAAGGGCGTGAAGTCCGGCCACGTCTTCGACAAGTTTCAACCTCCAGATGGGATCAGAAAGAGACTCGACGATATTAAAGGCCATCTCGTATGGATGCCGCTGGACTACTTGAAAAATGCCGAAATGGCCGAAACTGGGGTGCAGGTCAATTCCTGGACGGAAAGCGTGTATACATGATACAGGGTGCGTGGCTCGATGTTCGGGCCTGACTATGGCGTTTAGGATTAACCGGGCTAAATCCTTTGGGGCTCGACTTCGGCACAGAGGTACGACATGAGCCCACATTACGACTCCTGTAGGAACGCAAAATTGACGCCTTCGGATGCCTGGTCTCGTTTTTACTTACAATTCATACGGGCTCATCCATATTTCAACAATTAACTACCGTTAGAGCTGCTCGGGTCGACGTAGTCATCAGTTTTCCCCCAATACTACCTCGGTCCACCATCGACGTCGTCCGTCTAGCCGTTGTCTCCCTCCTTGCTTACGTACCACGGACGTCGACATAATATAAACGTCAGTGAGTTCCGCTACGGGATCTTATAGCTCCCCAAAACTTCCAATTGTGACTAGACCGGCTGGCAAGTCCCCCTGGGCTTCGCGGCCCAACCGTCCCCCCAACCTTCCCCGCCGCTGATTACCCCCCCCGGTTTCTTCGTCGTCCGTCCAGTAAAGTGCCTCGAGGAATTCCTCGTCCAAGCCATAGCCGCTGTTACGAATCTCGCTGCTGAAAACGTCATCCGCCATCAGCAGGCCCTTGCAAATCCTGCGCATCCCTTTGGTGGCGCCCTTCCTGGTGCTAAGGCGAATGGGCTTCGTCTGGCGTAGGATCGCATCCAGTCAGTCTGTGCAGCCGATTTTCCTGTACGGCTGCGCTCGGCGCCCTGTACTATGCGAGACGGCGCTATGGCGTAACAGGGCGTGGTGTAGTACCTGCTTGACCAAAGCAACAGGCAGACCGTCGATTAGCGTGCCAATGTCTCTTCGAAGCGCAGATTCGATGCACTGGGCTGTTGACTGCAATGAATCGCGGTAGACGTTGGGGTTGGATGACAGTCCCCGCAGGCGCTCTATGTGCCATTCGTTGTGACGTAGGCTTCGTTCTATCCTATATCGAGTAATGAAGCGGTTAAAGCTGCAGTTGCGGAATAAATCTGAAGTAGACAATGGCGATGCACGGGAGGCGGAGGCGCTCGTGATGGGAAGAGCAGCTCGATAAAAAAAATTTTTTGGGGCTATGATTAGCATTCTGGGTTCACAGGGGCCTAAGTAGATCCCAGGCAGCGTAAAGACGTAGAGCTTTGATGATGGATAATTCCAGCGGACATGGTTGCCGTTCACCAGTCTGGTAGATCACGAGGAAGATTTGATCAAATTGAAGTTGCAACAAGCATCCTGTAATACCGAGTGTCAGGGTGGGATAAAACATGTACTACCAACCCCTACCGGCCAACTTTTGCTCTGGCTTCATGCTGCTAACGCTGATGCCCACCATGGCTTCACCCAGACCCTCACTACATTCGGCAAGCACCTTCGCATCTCGGAAGTGCGTCGTAGCCCTCACGATAGCTTTCGCCCTCTTGGCGGCATCTCCCGACTTGAATATGCCGCTGCCGACGAAGACTCCATCGCAGCCCAGCTGCATCATGAGTGCCGCGTCCGCCGGCGTTGCCACTCCTCCTGCCGCGAAGTTGACTACTGGCAAGCGGCCCAGCTCGGCCGTCCGTTTCAGAAGGCCGGCATCAACACCAAGCTCCCTGGCCAAGGCCCTGATGGCTAGGTCCCCACCTTCTTGCAGCGCCGCCTTGGCCCTCGTGATGTCGTGGTTGAGGGTCCGCATGTGTTTCACGGCTTCCACTACATCGCCCGTCCCCGCCTCGCCCTTGGTCCGGATCATGGCAGCCCCCTCGGCAATTCGCCGCAATGCTTCGCCCAGGTTGCGACACCCGCACACGAAAGGGACGCTGAATCCGGCCTTTTCGACGTGGAAGGCATCGTCAGCGGGCGTGAGAACTTCGCTCTCGTCGATGTAGTCGACTCCCAGCGCCTCTAAGATCTGGCACTCGACGAAGTGGCCGATGCGGGCCTTGGCCATGACGGGGATGGTCACAGCCTCCTGGATCTCCTTGATCTTTCCCGGATCGGACATCCGTGCAACGCCACCTTCGGCCCGGATGTCTGCGGGTACTCGCTCCAGGGCCATAACGGCGCAAGCTCCTGCGTCCTCGGCGATGCGGGCCTGTGCCGCGTCCGTGACGTCCATAATTACGCCGCCTTTAAGCATCTGCGCCAATCCCGCCTTGACTGTGAATGACGACTCCGAAACTGAGCCATTGCCATTGCTGACGCCATGTGCCGCGGCGGTGGAAGTCGAACTGTCGTGAGTCATGACTGTTTTCCTAATGTTTTCCTGATATTTTCCTTTCTTTTGCCCGCCTGGCAAGCTTGGAATCTTGGACGGAGAAGGAATTGGCCCCGGGTAGAAGAATTTTCCGTGAGGAAGGGGTAAGAAGAACAATCGGAAATGGGAGAGAGAGGAGACTTTAAATCTTCCATCCTCCGCTGACTCCTAAATACCGCGCTGCTTTTGCCGCGGCGAAGTTGCAGATTGTCGGAACAAGGGCGCTAGTCCATGCGGACTCTTTTCCGCAGGCTATCGACCTCAAGGTTCCAGTGTTAACTCCAAGTTGCGACGAAGGGGTTGGGTACTAAAAGCCGTTAGTCATCGTCCGCTCCCGGGTGGCGAATTAATGGGGAGGATCCGTCGTACTCCGTAAACAAAAGAAATGTCCTCCAGGAGGGAAGTACTAAACGGATACTTGGCCCGCCTTTAGTAAGTACCTAATGCTCATGATGCATACCCGCGTCGTAGAGGCGGGTTTAACATCCCGGTCAGGTATTTTCATCAATCAACCATTGCGGCTTCTACATGAATCAGAACTTCAATATAGCAATAGCGTTAGACCTGTCACTAGAGGGTACCTGACAGGGATGTTAATATTCGGCCTGATGCTCAGTACAAGGCCTTCGAGGTTAGCTACCGATGAGGGTCCGCCGAATTCGGGCTCCGAGAAGAGTCACTTCAGACTTAACAGATCCCAGTTGCCTCCGAAGACGCGTTGATACTGACAAACCCGTACTCCAGCATTACTGTATTTAAGTACACAAACTCCCGAAGCAACCCGAACGATTACGATTGGCCGCGCTAGCCTTAGCACCTGGAAGTGACCGTCAGGATAACGACAACGATAATTAATCACAAGTAACACACGTAGACACGGCCAAAATTTATGTCATAGCAACCCAATAACAGACTCTGCTATCGTCGTGAAGGAGTTTGCGGGCAGCATTTGGATCATCTTTATTCACCATCACCCCGAGGGAGAACCCCAGGGAACTGAACCCTACGTAACGAAAACGGCGGGAGCATGGTAGTGACTGTCGGAGTACTTGCGCTCCAGGGAGGCTTTTCGGAACACCTCGACTCCCTGCGAAAAGCATCAGTTCATGGCGCAGCTCTGTCCGCAGCAGCGGCAGACCCAGGCTTTGATTTTGTGGAAGTACGGACTCCGGAGCAGCTAGCCAAGTGCTATGCCTTGATCATACCGGGAGGTGAGAGTACTACACTGTCTCTCGTCGCTGCGCAGTCCGGACTCCTGCAACCGCTGCGTGACTTCGTTAAGTATATCCACCTCGTCGGCCCTCATGGTGCGAGAGTAGACGACGCATACTAAATATTACCAGGGTTAGCAAGAAACCGACCTGGGGAACGTGTGCCGGTCTCATCCTCCTGTGCGAGGCTGCAAGCTCAACCAAAAGAGGCGGCCAGGAACTGATCGGAGGTCTGGATGTCAGAGTGCACCGGAATCATTTCGGTCGCCAGATAGAGAGTTTTGTGACGGATTTAGAGTTGCCCTTTCTGGCGTCAAGTCAAACCGGGCCTACGCGAGAAGACCCGGCCGTTTTTCCAGCAGTTTTTATTCGAGCTCCGGTTGTCGATGCACTATTGACGGGTGAAGTTCGGTCGATCGACAGGAGGGCATACGGTTTGCGCCTCCCGGAACCTGCACCCGGAGGACGAACACAGGGGTCAGAGCGCCCGGTTGAAATACTCGCCGTCCTACCGGGGCGCCACGCCTCCAATGAGAAGGCGATGGTCGGAGATGGAGCGCCTATATCACAGAAGGGGACTGGAGATATTGTTGCACTACAGCAGGGAAACGTCTTCGGAACCAGCTTTCACCCGGAGCTCACCGACGATATCCGCATACACGAGTGGTGGCTGAATGAGGTGGTGAAGAGCTATAGGTCGCAATCATAGCAAAACACCCGCTTCGATGGGAGGTCTGCCAATCGCCCTGGCAGGAAGCCAGCTAGAGCCCGTAACATAGCCGATAGGTGCTAGCCTCTACAGGCCCGATGGAACTGTGACAAGGTGGATAGACGTCTGGTAAACCTTGTCAAGCAAAATCAACAAGTTGAAATACGCGAACTCGGCGTCCCACGGCGGAGTTGGGGGTCTTGTTCTGTTTCCGCTAGGATTATATAGGGCGAGAGCATGGCACCTCATTTTTCATTCAGAGCCCTGAAGGTACGCAGAATAGCGCTCCGAAGCATGCCGGTGAAGCTTTCGAATAGCAAGTAATCGTGCCCCTGCAGCCAGCGAACCGCGAGCGTCACTTCGTCCGTAGTACCACGTGAACCATGCTCCACTCGTATTGAGAGCGCGAAGCCAAACGCGCAGTCCACGACGCCACGCAGCTTTTGCTGAGTAGATAGATTAGGACTTGCTTTAGCCTTGTCAGCGGAGGCTTCTTCTCCCTGCGGCGGTGCCGTAGTCATGTGGCTCTGCCGCTCTTTCCTCCTTCGATAAGCCCGGCTCCAGACATTGCCGTCCGCGAATCCGACGCCCCTCGAAAGAAGGGCGTCCCAATTCCACGAGACGAGATCTAGAGTCTCCATCGTAGTGCGAAGTGCCTTTTCCAGTTGTTCCGGGTCTATCCCACGCGATACTCTCTTCCGCAGCGCTGTTAGTTCCGTGGGAAACGGTAAGATGCTTTTGGCCGTCGCAAGTTCGACGCCTCTGCTTGCCCTCACGCTCGGCCTTCTACTGTGGAAACTCCAACCCAGTGCCCACCTGCGCGTCTTGTTACCTTGGACGAACGTTTTCATGGCATAGTTGTCGATGCCGTTTTCTTTGAGCAGGCTGACGAGGACGTCGAGGCTCGACTGCTTTCCCAGCATTGCCGTGTACCACTGGACTCTCCTCCTCAATATCAACGATTCGTTAATGATGCGCCGGACAAATCCCACCTCACCACCTTCGCAGACCATCTCAATAGGTGCTCCGGTACATGCGCTATGTGGCGGGCGAGATTTTTGGCGGGCTAGATCGAGGAGCTCGGAATCTGAGGCGTAAAAGGGCGGGTTGACCATGACAAAATCAATCGTTTCAATGTTCAAGTCGTCGAGGGGGACCAGGGGCGCGGCGATATCACGACCTACGACTCGAATACGCGACTGTAAGCTGTTAAGCTCAGCATTTCTGCGCGCATAGGCGATTGATTTCGCGTCGACATCCGTCGCTATAAACGTCCAGGCAGGCCGCTGTGCACAAGCTAGAAGAGGGTAGATCAGACTGGCGCCAGTACCGATGTCGAGGCCCTCCACTGGTCGTTCGGGCTCGTAAATCTGCGAGTACGAGGGGGAAGAGCTGTCGAGCAGGTCTTTCAGCCACAATATATAATTATGCCGATTTGGGACCGGGGGACAGAGCCTATCCAGCGGTAGGTCAACCCGTAGACCAAAATGCAATCTCAACAAGGTTTTAGTCAATTGCATTACGGCCAAGGGGTTGGCAAAGTCCAGGCGCGATCCCCCTTGCAACAGAGACGTCAATTCTCTATCTCGCTCGCCCAGAGCGTGAAAATCCAGCTCTCGAGCGTAGAGTGTTCTATAATACTCCTCGTCACTCGCCGTCACCGTCGACGCGGGTACGCCACTTGCCTGACAGGCATCCGGGTTCGCCTCCGCCCCAGCCGAAATGTAGCTTTCGTCGTTTTTATCTCCGTCTATATCTGCAAACTGCATCGTTGTATGAGCTGGTACCGGGGATATTGGAGGGTGTGCCGATGTTACATCGTCGGGGCATGCCCGAGCATCTTGATCCCCGCAATACCTCCGCTTTGTGCCTCGATTGTGCTTTGGGACGTCCATATTATTGTAGGAAGAGGAACCCGTACAACTTGCTAGTCCGGCTCGGGCTTCAGGTCAGTTAACAGCACGACAAGACCTCAGTGTCTCTGTCTACTGGGTACAGTAGTTCACCGAATTTAAGGGCTTGGTCGAGAGGTTAATGCTCCCACCAGGCACGTGACCTGACATCTAATTAGTAACCTATCTTGAGGTACCTAACCTATCTACTACGTACTAATACTTATCTACATAATGTGCCTGGTATGTACGTTCGTATTATATGAAGATTGCTTGGCCTCTTAACCACGAAGCAAAGAATTTGCGGCTCCAGCTTAGACACCCCCCCGGGGGGGAGGAAATCGGGTCGTTCACGCCAACACGCTTTAGCATCACTCCCTAGAATGATGGAATCGCCGACTGCGACGATGTCCTAGACGCGATATAGTACACAGTTTCCAGGGGCCGCCAACAAGCACCACAATGAATAATATACCGGGTGAACGTGAGGGCGGCGACTTCGCCTTATCCTCGCATGCACTCCTCCCTGCAAACTTTGCATAGCCTCTGAAGTGACTGTGCTACGCGTGACTTCTCTAGCCTCTGCACAAAGTCCCTTGCTCCCACAAAGAAGCCACACTTCAATCCGTTAGCATTCGAATTACCCCGGACAATTAGTATTTCGCGACCGGCTACTTCGCTCCGCATAATCCATCAGCACTATCAACCGGAAGTCTGAATCGAGAGTATAGACAACCACCAACGCCGGACCGTCCCTCAACTCCACAACAGTATTTGATCAGAGCCCACATATTGTGAGAATGAGCCAGCAAGTTCCTGATGACTCCACCATAGCTTACAGCCAGGCTCCCCCCGCCCCCGCGGTACCCCCCCGCCCCCAACCAAAAGAAAGAAACAGACATGCCATGCTCTTATCTTCACCAGATTGGCCTGGAAGTGTCAGAAGGACAAAACGGGCGAACAAGACAACATGAAAATCCCGAATGACGTAAGTTCGCTGGGGCTTATACGCCGCCACCCATAAACGCCGCCAGGTCGTCCAACTCCAGCAACTGGCGTTCGAAGGCCATGCAGAGTTCGGCCGCGGTCATGTCACCACCCGAAGAAGGTGGATTAGGGTCGGCAGGCTGAGCGCCTCCCGTCGACGAAGGTGCGGGGGAGTCAGATTTCATCTGTGCCGGTGGGGGGGGCGGGCTCGCTGTGACTGGCGTCGAAGCCCCAGCGGAACCCCCGTTGATTGTAGTAAACCCGGACTTGCGAGGTGGCTCACCATCGTGGTTTTCCACTTGCTCATGCTGGCTGGCAGGGGATTGGCGCTCGTAATCCATAGTGTCGGGAGGATTGTTATCGGGTTGGCTTGCCGTGTCCTCCTTGATAGAGGGGGCAGGTTCAGGGGGGAGAGATCTGTTGGCCGCAGTATCGCTATTGCGTAGGACTTTGGCCATGACGCTCAAATGGCGGTACCAAGGGACAGCCAAAATCCAGATGTTGGCGCCATCCTGAAGAAAACGCATGCCATCACGGACAAATCCTTCGGCCGTCTCATTCACATCGGCAGGTGTGAAGCCTTTGAGACTAAACCAAGCGACGGTGGAGCAAGCGGTGAAGCACGCGAAGAGCATAACAAGGGGGAAGTTAAGAACGGCATCCTTATCGGCATTCGCTTCGAGGGCCAGAAGGAGAGAAACGACGCTATGTGAAGCGGCAAGAACCCGGTCCACTGTCTGCAAATGGACGTGTGGGACCATACGCCAGGATTCGCCGTTTGTAGTTACAAGATGCAGTAACCTACGACGGTTGACCATAATGGTGGCGCAGTGAAGCAGGCAGTGAAGCATGGCATACGTGTACCCGCTCCCCATGGTAATGTGGAGGTTGATATGACCTGGCTTGTCAATGAAGTGCATGGGTAGTGAACTGCGAACGGCCTCGATACCGGCCTCAAGGGAGACGCATTGTTCCTCGGAAAATGTTTCGCTCGTGACAGTGGTGAGCATTTCGATGACATTGCGCCATGCCTGCGTAGCCTTAACGATGTGTCCAAATTCGCCAACCTCGGTCAGAGGAGTGGAGGCATCAGGCAATGTGGATGGTGGAGCGCCCGCGAGGGTACGGATGTACACGGGCGTACCAAAGTTGTAGCTCATGTCGGGGCACGGAAGGGGCACGTCTTTTATGTCATGGTGGGAGAGGGCCGGGTGGCGACCGGGGCTGCTGGTAAGGAAGCAATCGAGAATGTAGATGAGCCACAGGGTGCGGCGGAATGACTCATCCTTGATAAACTGGTCGGCATCTCCACGGTTCTGGTGGACTGATATTATCCGGAACATCTGGGCCATGCGGGCAGCTTGGCCAAGGTAGACGTAGGCCCGGACAGCATTGCGATTGCCCCATTCATGAATAGTCAGGAGGCAGAGGGCCTGAATATCCGCCAGACTCGGGTTGTCCAGATTCTGCATGATCAAGTTGATCGCCTTGGCGGCAAAATGCTCGGCGGCACCGGCAGCACCGCTTTGACCGCCATATCGGCGAATCAAGCTTGTCGAGCTCCTATTAACACGGTCAATGTTAGAAGAGTAAGGACGAGTTAGATAACGAGAGGAACAGAGCGGCAGCAAAAGCTGTAGTGGCGCTAAACCATGTCCGTTCGAGCGCATCCATATGCCCCTTCGCGATAGGCCCGGATTGTCGCAGGCGGGGAGGTCCGGTATGAGCGAAGGCTGGTATTTAAAAATATTAAAAATTCAAATGAAAATAAATAAAATTATTTTGCTTACCGTGCAGCGCATGTTAATAAGCCGTTGACGATACTAGCCTCGAGAGTGCCGTTCTTTAATTTCTGCAGGAAGGAGGGCTTGTGGAAGGCGACACAAGATGGGAGCGTTTTGTTGATAACCCTCTCACATTCCGTCACCAGCTCCGGAGTAAGCCTGTGGGAACGGGCGGAACCCAATTGTTAGTAAAGCCGATCCATCTGAGCCGACGGGACTAGGGTGGACTGGGCAGGTCTTAGGACATTGTACGATAGATAATTAGGCAAATATTGTGATTGTCTACATGTGGGGAGGTACGTAGTGTGTACTTCTTTGCTTCTTCGGGGGAAGTGGTGGTTGGCCGCCGAGGCGAAGCAACCGGCTGCTTGGGGGCTGGTAGGGGCCTGCAACCAGGTCCCCGACTCTCCGGGAACTCTGGAATCGGTTGTTCCCAGATGGCAAGTATGGGGGTGGGAGGCCAAGGGTAGTAAGAAGAAAGAGACGCGACAAACTTCGGTTTTTGACGCGACAAAGGACTTGAATGGAAAAAGAGAGAGGGACGCGAAATAAGAGAAAAAGATCCGAGCAGAAGGTGTTTTGACTTACTTCTCGTTGTTGGACTGGATATTACGTGGCAGAACGGCGCCGGAGGTAACAGGCTGTCGGTCGCTGGTGGCGGAGACGCTTCGCTCGCCAGGAAGACTCTCACGAGGACGCGGCGCTCTGGCAGGAGACTGACCGTGATGATGAGCCATGCTCTCCGAGGGGAGATAACATTCGTGCATGCCCTTGGCGCAGTTCTTGCAGGGAGCGCGCCCGTTCTCGTATACACATTTAGTCTTGCCCTTTCTACAGCGCACGCAGGCACCGCCGGCTCGCAGCGACGTGCCGCGGACGACGGACGACATGATAAGAATGACAAGGACTGTAGTGAGGTAAAGTAGATCTTTCCGAATAATACAGTACCGGTCCGGATACAGGTCCGGACGGAACTGAAAGAGTTGGGTGAAGAGAGGTTGAACGGGTGCAGACGGAAAGACGGTGTTCGGTGCGGGTGGATGATTTTTTGTTGTGTGAGTTTCGGTCGGGAGTGGAGGAGATTTTGGAGAAGAAACCCAAGGGCCAAGGGGGGAGAAGACGAAGGGGCCGCAAAGGGGGGGGGAATTGGGAATGGGTGGAACGACGGCAGGAAATTGGACGACAGTGGCGCTAGAGCCACCCACCTCTAGCGGCAGAAGCACTCTCTTGAATCTTCAGGGCACGGAGCAGGGCTCATCAAGTCGGGCAGTCGGCTTATCCTGCGCTTGTTCCGTCTTTTCTCCCTGCCCTGGTGCCCGCCGGGGGAGAAGCGCTGAAAAGTGAAGGAATGTACGGAAGCCTCTCTGACTGAGCAGGCGGGCTCACCAGGCGGGCCGATGGGGCATGAGCATCGGTGGGTACCCGCCAACCACCACTAAAAATAAGTACCTCTAAGTAACCTGATAAAGCCCTACTTGCATCTTAAATACACGCACACGGAGTTACAATGAAGAGATCAAGATGCCTGAGGATAGGTAGGACAGGCGGCCGTGCATTCGGAATGAAACTTCGAAGGTGTTGTAAATTCTGCTAGCCCTGGGAGGCCTGGTCGCCTGGGAGTATGTACCTATATCACATCCAAGCGACCGCACGGCCGGCCGCTTTAATATTTCCTACCCACCTATTTAGATGTCCCATCCGCGCACTCTGCTGGTACCGTGCTGTCCTGCATTTATCAGATTACACGAAACGGGGAAAGGGAAAGAAACTCGAGCCTAGCTTCGCCGTGCATTTGATGTTCCAATTGCAAACCTACCAACATGCGGAGATGGGGGAGGGTATGTAAGTCGTTAATTACTTGGTAAAGTACACCCCGGCCCGCGACTTCAAGAACGGATTGGGTGGATCGTTTCGCCGTCGTAACTTTGGCAACCTTTGGAAGGCCGACTCATGATTTCTGGGCTGTCTAGACGTCAAAGAGAAGGTCTCAAAGTCTTAGAGGCTCCGTCTATTCCGTCTTGTTCTTGCACTTACCATTAACTAGAACCCCGATGCAGGAAGGAAGGAGACAGGCGGGCTCTTTGATGATGGAAGTGCAGTCTGGGAGCGAACCTGAAGCGGGTTCGGGCGGATCGGGTGCTTTTCCCGGGGGGTTGAGACGTCTACCCAGCTTCCTTTTCGCCCAAATTAAAAAAGGTATAAAAGGTACCTAAGGGATCCCGTCAAGTAAGGTCCAGCAGTGATTGTGACCAACACAACAACACCCACTAAAACGTCGGTTCTTCTTTTCGTTCCCTCTGATTTCTCCTACTTTGCTTTCCTTTCGCCGTGATTCCACGTCCCCAAATTCACCTCTGACAGCTCGGGGCTGTTATAACCGTTCGTACAAGGATGCGTCCACACAGCTGGGAATTCGGGGAGCCCGTGGCCAGTCGGCTACGAAATCTTGGTTGAGTCCTTGTCAGAACCAATCCCGGGACATATCTCTCTCTACGGCCCCCCTTTTAAATGGCTGTCTTTCTGAGTCCGTCTGTCCTACTTGGACTAGATACGGGTCGGTAACCATGGACCCCACCCCTCCATATTTTCCAGTCACAGCCGCCAGCACGAGATCAGATCACATAGCCGATTAGAATAGCATGTATAGAGTGAGTACGTTAGGGTTTACCGTTGAACCCCGATACGATCGAGGGAAACGAATGCGCCTGTATTTGCAGGCGCACAGCAGGCCAGGATGTTGGTGCAGGTGGCGGCTGTGGGATGGTCATGGTCTACAACTCCGAGGGCGCAAACTCGCACCAACCCGAAGAATTCAAAACGCGCCGCACGGTAGGCTAGTAGTTGGGATCGTGAGACAATTCTGATTGGCGGTATAACGCGAAGCGCTCAGCAGATGGCCGGTCTCGTTGCGGCGAAGCCGAGAGCTACATACACATACCCTATCTAACATATGGGCTGTGCACGGAGTACTGCGCACTGGGCAAAAGCAGACAAAAGGCACCGCTACACGTCTCGGCCGGCACCTGGCGCGATAAAAATAGGGCGGCGCCGGACTGAACTCGCTCTAGCGCTGCAATCCTCCTCCGTGGACCTAACGTCAAACTCCGAAAAGGTCTCTTCTTTTCTTGACTCATTTCCTCCCCAGCACATTTCCGTAAATGACTACTGTTGTCGCCCTTGTGCCCATAAGCATGTCCTGCGGTTGTTTCGCTCGAGGAAAAATGATGCGTACTCATTTTATTCAGGCATGTATTCTCACGTATAAGAAGAGGTCTTGCGTTACTTCAATGCTGTCGGAGAGCCGGGTGACGGCGCACGTGCCCACATCTTGCCCAGCACGAACTTGGAGAGGTAAGGACTGGAACGAAAGCGGCGATATCCGGGGAATGGGACGCATGTTACGTCGTGTTGTGGCGTCTCGCGCTTTGCCCGACGGCCGGAAAACCGACGCCAAGCCTACGTGCACCCAAGATGGATAAATGAAAAGAAACCGCCCCCTTTCTTCTGCCTAGGTACTTAAGTAGGTTTCACTCCAGTAATTTACCTGAGTAACCTTTGTGTGTCAGACGGGGGGGTGGGATTATTCCGCGGCCGCAACAAAAAGTACCACGGCAACTCCGGCGGCGAGTGAGAGCCGACCATGCGACTCTCTATCATCTTACCGCTAGCCACGTGCCGACTGCCGACGTGGTTGATCTTCATGGGACGCAGTTAGGAGAACATCCCGCGATTGAGCACTTCAAAATTCTAGAGGTTTGTTGTCGGGCGGGCTGTCTCCGGGCACCAACACCGCCACCATTAGCGATCTAGTCCACTTCTAATTACACCACGCAATTTCCTTCAGATGGTACGAAATAGAGCACAAAGAATAACGTCTACGTATACGTAGGTAGTCAGTGCCCAGTACCCATTCATCATCCCGCTCACCAGCTGGACACTGCAAGTACAGAAGGTAGCCCCGTAAATACCTAGAGCTGTGTGGGTGCCAGGACCAGATGTCCTCGGAGCAAGGTGGAGCCGCCGAGGATTGGGGAGCGTCATTTATTAGACACACCGTGACCTCAGGCTTTTCCTTTCAATGTTTCTTTCTCCCGGCTTTATAATGCAGGTTTTGTCGTTGCGTGCACCGGACAGTTGTCATATATACATAAGTCTGTGTACTCTACATATTGAGGCGGTCTGTCGTATTTGATCGTGTACGGTGGTGCTGGGTGCCTACGATGTCAATGGGGCCGGTATGGTCGGATGCGGTTGCGTCCGGCATCATCAATCCTTTGGCCGGTGCCTTCGTTACACTAAATTTGCGTCCCCTCGGTTTCATTTGCCCGAATCCAACTCTAAATTCATCATACAACTATTCATGGGATACCATCAGTAGACCATTGATCAGGGTCAACCCAGGGACGAGGTGGGCACAGGCTTTGGTAGTACACAATTCCGGCGGTAGTCCCGCTTCAAGATGACGGGCCCCACCTTCAATCGCGCCCGGATTTCCGGGTGTCAACAGGAACATGCTGCACCTTAACCATCCTCATACGTTGGGCAAGACATACGCTTGACGTGAAGGCAAAATTCTTACTTATATGGTGTTTCGGCGATGAGACGTCTGCTAAGAAAGGAGAAATATTATTTTCGGGTCCTGGTATCAGAATGTCTACGCTGTATCTTACGTCTGACTCTTAGAAGCTGTGATATCTCGCTGTCAGCCGTTTGATTAAGGTGCATTTTCTTCCTGAAGAGTGTTCGATGTTAAAGCGACTCCTGCCCGTACCTATATAGTCCGTTTTAAGCTGCCTTGAAGGCCGTATCCCTGCGTAGCTCTAGTCTGAGCTCCTTGCCATATGAAGCGTTCGGCAATTTATACTGCGGGGAATTATTAGTCGCACATCCCATTTATACTCAATATCAGCCTCCTCGAAACTTCTTATGGCCGGGAAGGTACAAGTACCGGAATCCTCATCTGAACGAAATGTCGCCCCAAAAACAGCTTTCAATGGGTGATACCGGCATATAACTGACTGTCGCTGTTGGGAACTGCCGCATGCACTGCTAGCCGGCATTACCAGATGCGACACATAGGAGTGTTGGTAACCCGATCGTCGAGGGAGGTAGGATACGCTTGTGGGTGACGTAAACCGGAGTATGTTTATGAGCTCCGAATCCACGGAGCAGATTCTACCTAGCTATTGGCTCCTCGGAGGGTACACCGGGTTAATAAATATCGTGACATGTCGGTCGAGGAGGAGATAAGGCGGCCGAAAAAGCCGTGCGGCCTCAACCACTTGTTGCACACGGCCGTAATGGTTTGTAGAGCCGCAGTTTTATTTGCTGGACGGGCCGCTCTCAAATTCGCCCTTGATGTGATGAAGCCTCGACATGAAGCCTCTGCAATCGCCATTCCATTCCCCTCGAGTCCTAGGATCCAATAAGGACCATGTGGGCCGTCTAAATGCATTGCCCAAACTCTTTCGAATCTTCTGCGTGTGTGAAAGAGAGTGAGGTACGCAAGCCTTCTGAAAACAGCGCTTCCATCCCCTGGAGGTAAACCATACGCTGTCCACGCTACAATGCCTTGAAATTGAGAAACCTCGTTGGGGGACTGCGTACTGCTAGCCTAAGTTGGCACCAGCCTATCCGGCCTTGTCCAGGAGATGTCGCGACCCTGACCTCCTGTTCGTGAGCAGCATTGTCAAGAGCCACTGGGCCAGCTTAGAGCTTGGGCGACCGTCAGTAACCAATATTCATCATGGACTGGTTTGCGGTAGTGGGACATACTGGGCTGCAACTCGCTCATGGGAGGGGGTTCGATCTAGTGACCGAGAGCGTAAGAAAGCCGATGTTTCCTAGAGCATAGTCCTGCATGATTGCGTTCTATTCCAATCTCGGGAGGTCAGATACGAATCATAACCAAGCTAGGGCCGCAGAGTAACCCTAGAACTCCGCCCAAAGAGCAGGGTAGCGACCAGCGTCGAGCCTGTATTCCGCGAAGGCGGCGCTCGCAAACCACATAGGGGAACCTGGCTCCGGCGGCACACTACCTGCAAACGACCGACACCACATTCAAACACCCGTTAAATCCAGCATGTTATATTTGCACTCAAGCTACTAGGCTTGAAAGACGGCTCCTGAACAGCCAGCTTCGGCTGCGGGCGTAATGTGCTAAGGTCACTGCCCTTCACTACGCCTTCAGGTGGTTCGCCACAAGCTCCTCGGTTTTTCTTTTTTTTCCCCCCGGGGGGGGGGGGGGGGGGGGAGAGGGTGAGGTGGTCAGGACTGCCAAAACACCAAGCTGTTTTCCATATAATAGTGTCCTAACTTCTCCGCTTCAATAGAATACGGTATGATGGCCATTAATGCTGTACCGACGATATCCAAGGTGACAGTCCTCCCGCAAGTTCAGTCGGACGAGACCCCAAGTGTATCCGGACTCCAACTATGGGGACACGATTTGGCTGAACCTGAATGACTCCTCAACCGCAGGGTTATCATAGCCTCGATACGAGGACCACTCATAGCGACGGTGGCATCTAAATGTGCGAACTTTACATACGTAGGGCACATAATCGACAGGGAACTTCCCCTTGATTTTGATGGATTAGTCTGATAGTCGTACCGAAAGATAGTTGTGACTGAGCTGTCCTCTTACAAGCATCCCCTTTAACATCCTATATCTCAACCTAAGCCTAGCTTAATAGGCGACAAGCATTATCCTTAGCAGTAGCTAGAAACCCCGATAATATCTAAATATACCGACTATAGTAGACAAGTTCATACAAGGCTAATGGGGATTTTGTTATCACTTATGTGACAACACAGTAACAGCGGTTGGTCGAGGGTGTCACAGCAGGTCGTGGTAATCCACGACCCAGTAAACCCCAGCCATTTCGCATGTGAACCAACCCAAATCGCCGTACCTGATTAATTCAAGGCGACGTATCACACGTCCTGCGGCTGTGGTGCGATTGTTTGGCCACCTAAGCAAACACTGTGAATTTTCCTCACCGTCCGCAGTCATAATTCCTCCATCTCTCCTCGGCCGGGAAGTAGCCTATAACTTAACGACCGTACGTGTTTGAAATTCCAAGCATACCACCACAGACCTCTCCTCATCGCATCATTGCGTTCTCGCCACGGACATTGCATCTTGTTATGTATCACCAGCGCCAGATTGGGTACGGCCATGACCGTCCTGGTCATCCGCACCACGAGGTCCTCCCCCATCAACCGCACAGAGTGCCATGCGCCAATGACCTTCCGATACTCTGGGGACACCGGCTTGTTTACGCGGGGCCACAGGGAGTGCTTTCCCGGCAGCTCGAGTTTGAGATCGCACGACAAGACGGGGCCATCGAGGTTCAATTGCCGCAGGGCCTCGCGTACGTCTGCAATAGGGCTGACCTGCTCGAGCACCTCCCCAATATCAGGCACCGTTTAGTAGGCCGTATGCTCCAAGTGGGTGATTTGATCGCAAGGCCAAACCGGACGGCGCTCGTAGTAGACGCCCTGCCCCATATCTTCAGGGGTTTCGAACTCCACCGCACCACAGGCTTAAAAGTCGATCTTTTCGAACGGGCGCGCAATCACCTACACAACGCCCGTAATGTCGATGAGTTCCTCGTGCACGCCGTCAACGCATTCATCGGGGTCTGCGAGGCTCTAGACTCGGAGGGCGGACTGGGATGCAGCAACGATCTCCTGGGACAGATTAACGAATTTGTAGTCGAGTTGAAAGAGGAGGTCCATTTCGGACCCTGGAATTACCGGGCTTTGGAAGGGCTCTTTGCTGCCTACTCGAAAGTCTTCCAGCCGAGTACGCCGAGGCACATGTACACTCTCAGGGCGCTGTGGGGCGCCATCGATATTAAGCTGAGGGCGAGGTTGATGACGGAGCTGAGTCGGGAGCTGGACCGGCATTCCCAGAGGAGTAATGTTCAAGCAATGTACCGTGCCCTAAGCGACATGAACATGATTTAGCGGCTTACTACAAGCCCGGGATACTGGGCATTGTTGATATCACGCCACGAGCCTGTTGCTCATTCTTCTCGGAGAGCAAAGAATGCTGTATGAACCCGGGGGACTTGGCAGAGAGCTACCAAGTACTCTTAACCTAGGTGACTTGTTTTAGTAGATGGCGGCCGTGCTCAGGTACTAAAGATCGAAGACGGCGTTGTATCTTGGGTTGAGAGGCGCGGGATCGTCGACCTCAGCTGTATGTTATATACGTACCCAAGGAATGTCGCTGGTAGACACTCATCACATCTTGGCCTGCATTATCGAGTGCTTTCTACTGGTACAGGATATTCCCTCTTGGGGGACTCCTTACCCGCGAATCCAGCCACTTTTATAGCTCAATAGACCTTATAGGCAGGACAGCGGATTGGTGGCTGAGTCGACGATGCTGCGCAGTAGGTATTCATGCTTTACAGAATTACTTCCATACGGAGGTACCTACTCCACGATTCTCCATCATCATGCCCGTGAAATCCGTTGGGATAATTGGAGACTGGCTTCTAAAGCCGACAACCGTTTATCAGTGATTTTAGTCTGTGAACCTAGTCCGCCGCCTACCTGCCATCGCATTCGAACCTCGGACTCCATCAATCAAGGCGATAACAACACACCATTGAATTGCAGGCCGCCACCCCGTCTTTTCCAGCCCCGAACGGATAATCATCCCGTGGACCAGCCCTGCTCTGCTTCATTCCCAGCACCATCCGACCCGAGATCAGACCGCCCGGTCCGCACACCTTTCGCAGGGTCCGATATTCGAACGATCACGTCAGCCCGCAAGCACTCATTAGAAGAATACATCGCGCTGCAGAAGAAGCGTAGCTATGGCGATCCCGCTAGCCAGGACGGTTTCGGAGAGGCTTAAACGACTGACTACTAAGACCGAGAGAGGCGAGGAAGAGGCTGGCAACGAAGACCTGGTTGTTCCGAAGGGTTGGCGGCGGAGGGTGCAGTTGATGTAGATGCGGCGATGAATGCGACCAGTGCTCACTCCCATCAATGACATCATAAACACGTAAGGGGGGATCGGTCACAACCTGTTCATAAATTCGGAGACTTGTGCAGAAGCGCCCTATCTGAACCGGTAGTTCAGACCCAGGGCGTTAAGCACTCATCACCTAACTCGAGACGGTTGTAATGAGAGTTAGCAATCAAGTCCTGGTCTCCCTCCATCTCCCATGGGTATTCACACCGTACAACGCCAAACTATGTCGTATGCTTCTTCAATAGATGCCGGTACCACGGCCATCATTGCCCACAAATTCGCCCAGTTGTAAGCGTGTCATGCCTTCCCTCGCGCTCCCTACTTCTCCGGCCACCTTGAGGATGCCCTGCTCGAAATCACGCAGCACAGCGACAAGCTCCTGTATCTTCTCATCGGTGGCAGATGTGGCGCCATTCTTGGTAGCCATCGCCTTCTGCAGCTGCTCAACCAGTCCATCCTGAACGCCGTGCAGGTGCGTTTCGATCTCGGTCAGGTTCCTCTCATATCTTCTTAGCTGCTCGCCCATCTCGTCGGCCGTCTTCGAGAAAAACCCAACAAGGTCCTGGCCGTCGGTCTCGGTGTTAGCGGTACCGGCTGCTTGTTGCCGCGGGGCCCATAGGTTGGGAGTGTGGTACTGTTGCGGTAGTTTCAAGTTGTCGATAGCGCGGAAACTCAAGCGGGCGTGGTCGGCATCTTGGTTCACGAGACTCCTAGCCGCTTCGATGGCATGGGCATCAGATTCGAGGGCGCTTCGAGCACCTTCGTATTTCCGCGTAACGAACTTGACATCCTCGGGAACATTCTCGAGCATGTCTCCGTGTCCCGGCATGAAGGACTGGAGTTCCTCCTGGTGCCGTATCTGATTCAGTATGAACTTATCGATATCTTCGATGGTCTTTTGGAGGTTTTCTTGGAGATCGCTGAACCTGGTGGTGCCCTTAAGATTCGAGAGATCTATGCGCACACCAGGGACCGTCTGCTGCTGGTTTGTCGACTGGCCTAACGAACCGAGACCGAGAGAGGCACCTAAACCCATGTTGGGTTGAGGGGTCTGGGCTTGAGCGGGCTGGTTGAGGCCTCCACTGTACGATATTATCAGCATGGATGCGTAGGCGCCCATAGAACTGGTGTAGGACTTACAAGAGACCCGGCTTCTGCTGAGCAGGCTGACCAAAGAGGGATCCGGTAGTGTTCCCGGTCGCTTGTGCAGGCTTAGGGAGATTAGAAAACAGACTGCCAGCCTGAGAGGGCTGAGACTGTGTTTGCGTAGCATTTCCGAAGAGACTAGTTCCCGTCTGTTGTGGCTGTGATGCCGCGCCACCCGCCGTGCCGAACAAGCTGGATCCCGTCTGCTGCTGTGCTTGTGAGGTTGCAGTAGACGTAGAAGTGTTGCCGAAGAGACCACCCCCTCCTGTGGCTTGTTGAGGTTGAGATGTTGAGGCATTGGAAGCACCCCCGAATAGAGAGGAGCCGGTCTGCTGCGGCTGCGAGGTGGCTGTAGTGCCGCCGAGCAGTGCCCCCGCGGATTTGGGAGTACCGAGGGTGTTTCCAAACAAGCTCGAGCCTGTTTGCTGCTGTTGCTGAGGCTGGACTTGGGACTGGGACTGGGACTGGGAGGCAGAACCGAACATATTGGTGGTAGACGCAGAAGGCTGGCTTGTGTTTCTTCCACTGTCGGGGTCAGAACGGGAATGAGGGCAACTTGTGCGAAGCGGAAGAGGGAGGAAGAGTATCTCACAACAAATTGGCTGAAGAAGTATTTATAGTCAAGCCTCCCGGACCGCTTGCTGACCTCGCAAGGGCCATTGATCCGATGACAGGCAAAAAGAAACTACTCAATGAACTGCAGAGTTCCAATGGTAACTCTCTCTCACAGCAATTTACTGTCGTAGGCTTTGCGTAAGAAAGGATCTGGGTAGGTAAGGACGCGGGTGCGCGGTGAGTGCATGTACCTTCATGAGATGAGTTAGGTGGGCTAGTTGAAATTTGTAGGAACTTCAATGTTTACACTCACTATGAGCATGTATTTACACATAAGCTTTTTAGCTCCCTCGCACATATATCAGCAGTCTCGGCGAGCTCAGGCCCCGTTTCTTACCTCAGCTAGCTCAGGCCTTGCTCGCTAATTCTCCAATTTTTTTCAAAAGCTTTTCAATGTACTGCGCCAAGACGCTAGAAATTAACCAATCAAATGCCGTATTCCCGTAACTAGCGAGCGAGGCCTAAGTTGGAGTTATGCGAACAAAGGTCTTGTTTATACCGTCCTTAACAAAATTATCAACTTTCCTTTATTTTTTTAAAAATTTATATCCAAAAGATTTATTACGTAACTAATTTAAGACCGTTAAGTATAAAACTTGCTATACGAATCGAATATAAGCTAATATATATATAGGATTTTTTTTAAATTTTTTTTAGATAATAATTGCAGTTAATACGGCCACGTTTAGGCCTGGAAAATAGGCGCCCGTAACGCCCTTATCGCTGCGACGTAACAACTATTAATCGTACTATCGTATACCGGGCTTCTTTAGTATATTCTGTATGGGGGAAGTCCGTATGTTAATTCTTTCGGCCGTACGGGTTATAATCGTTACGTTGCAACTATAAAAAAGTTCCGGGCTTGATTAACTGAAACGCTTTTCTTGTTACGACGTAATAACCATAATCCGTACGGACAAAAAAATAACTAAACGGGTTTTTTCTATATTAAATTACCCTTAAAAGGCTTTTAACTTAATAATATATACGGTAATTACGTTATCGCAATTATAAAAAGGTCCTAGGTTTAATTAACCGGAACGCTTTCTTTATTACGACATAACAGTTATAATCCGTACGGACAAAAAAATAACTAAACGGGCTTTTCCTATACTAAATTACCTTTGGAAAGCCCTTAGCCTAATAATATATACGGTAGTTGCGTTATCGCAACCCTAAGGGCGTTACGGTTAAAAGGTTTAATGCAATCGAAAATTTTAACTAGATCTTTAATATCTTTATTAAAACAGGCCCGATTAAAAAGTTATATATATAGTTAAAAAGCTTTTTTAAATTTGTATATATTATTGTTTTTACGTATTTTATAAAGAATATATATTATTGTTTTATTCGCGAGTTTCTAAAGTAAAATTTGGGAAATTTATATAAAAGCGGTACAATTAAGCCTAAAAAATTACAACTTACTATTAAGCTCTATTTTTGCGGAAAGTATATTTTTGTAAGTATTGTTCCAATTGGGTTAACGGGATACCTGAAGCTACTGTTTATTTTTTTAAAACCCTAGCCACAGCTACGTAACTGCGCCGTAGGCGCAGCCACAACCGCAAAAATAGACCCTGATTTTAGTAAGGTAACCCGTTTCGAGCATTAGAAGTACTCCAAGTGCTGTTTCCACTTCAGCTTTTTTAACCAATTAAAATGCAAATTTCCGAAACGTCGAAATATGGTTTAAATTTATAAATACGCAAATAGATATCTATTACAATTCGGTACGACTTGGCCTCGGAGAACGGTCGCCCCACTTAATAAAAGAAGTAGTTAACTTAGATTTAAATGGATATATAATAAATTTAATAGAATTTAAGAGTTGGATTTATATAGATGTATAAATCGATTTAAATTGAAAAAAGTTAGATTTATATAAGTATATAAATCCAGCTAAGTTTAAAAAACAGTAACGTCCCACACAAGCTCACCGGACACTTTTTGGCACCTTCCAACAATCAACCCAAATAACTCAGCCACAACATATCAAATCAAGCCCAATCAATCGAATACTTCTTTGCTAACTGTATCTACAGCTTCTTTCCACGTATGCACATTATATCAAGGCCTGTTGCGGACGTCAGGTTACCATTGCTTCTACCTAAGCTGACCGCAACCGATTAACTTCAGCAGCTATTAACAGCAATTCTTTGCCATAACCTTTCTGCTGGCTAAAAAAACTTATTTATCTTATATAGCAAGTATTCATCTTTCTGGGAAACGTTTGTTTTAATCATTTACTAACGTAAGGATCAAGTTGTTGCGAAATCAAATCCGACACGCCCTGCCATACGCCCTGCCACACGCCCTGCCACGCGCCCTGCCACACGCCCTGCCACACGCCCCGCCACACATTAACGGGCCCTGCGAAACGCTCCGCAACGCGCATTCCAACACGCCTTCTAATACGTTTCCCGACGTATATATCCAACGTATCAAAGCCGGACAAGAAATGCTCGCGTATATGGGTTAAGGATTCGGTCGAGAATAGTTATCTAATCGGTCGGCTTTGGGTCGTACGAATTGGGGGTAATACTGGCTTAAACGCGTTACAGGTTAATCGGTTACGGGCGGGTTAAAAGGAAGAAATGGCAATATAGCGTCCGCAACAAGCCTTGATATAATGCGTACACTTGTTAGGGAGCTGTAGATACAGTTAGGAAAGAAGTATTCGATTGATTGGGCTTAATTGGATGGGTTGTGGTTGAGTTATTTGGGTTGATTGTTAGAAGGTGCCAAAAAGTATCCGGTAAGCTTATGTGTCCGGTGAGCTTGTGTGGGACGTTAGTATAAAAATATATAGATTTATTATTTGCTATATTTTAAATAGTACTAGGTTAATTATAATAATAGTTAGTTATTTAAATTAATATTTATTATTATTAAAGATAATGTATAACACAAACGAGCTGCGCGTTACCTCACTCAAATCAGGTCCTATTTTTGCGGTTGTGGCTGCGCCATAAGCGCAGCTGCGTAGCTGTGGCTAGGGCTTTGAAAAAAATGAACAGTAGCTTCAGGTATCCCGCTAACCCAATTGGAACAATACCCACAAAAATACACTTTCCGCAAAAATAGGGCCTGATGGCAAGTTGTGATTTTTTGGGCTTAATTGTACCGTTCCCATATAAATTTTCCAAAATCTATTTTGGAAACTCGCAAATAAAATAACAATAAATGTTTTCTATAAAATATTTAAAAAATATCATTACATATACCTTTAAAAGGGTTATTTAACCATATATATATCTTTCCAATCGGCGTTGTTTTGGTAAAGATATTAAAGATCTAAGTTAAAAATTTTAATTACACCAAACCTTTTAACCGGGACGCCCTTATGGCTGCAACGTAACCACCACCGGTCGTAACATTCTGCCATGGACTTTCCAAGGGTAATTCAGTATGGGAAAAGCCCGTACAGTTATTCTTTTGTCCGTATAAGTTGTAATTGTTGCGTCGCAGCCATAAGGGCGTTTCGGACTTAATTAACCCTAACTTTCTTATAGCTGCAACGTAACAACCATAACCCGTACGGATAAAAGAATAACTGAACGGGCTTCTTCTATATTGAATTACCCTTGGAAGGCCCATGGCAAAATGTTACGACCGGTGGTTATTGCGTCGTAGCAAAAAGGGCGTTCCGGACTTAATTGACCCCAATCTTTTCATGGCTGCGACGTAACAACTATAATCCTTACGGCCGAAAAAATTGACATACGGACTTTCCCCATACAGAATATACTAAAGAAGTCCGGTGCACGATGGTACAACCGGTGGTTGTTGCGTCGCAGCGATAAGGGCGTTGCGGGCGCCCATTTTCCAGGCCTGAACGTAGCCGTATTAGCTGCAATTATTTCCCGAAAAATTTGAAAAAATTCCTATATGTATATTAGCCTATATTCGACGCGTAAATCCAGTTTTATACTTAACGGTCTTATATTAGTTACATTATAAATTTTTAGATATAAATCTTTAAAGAAATAAAAAGAAAGTTAATAATTTTGTTAAAGACGATGCAAATAAGACCTTTGTTCGCATAACTCTAATTCAGGCCTCGCTCGCTAGTTACGGGAATACGGCATTTGATTGGTTAATTTCTAACGTCTTGGCGCAGTACATTGAAAAACTTTGAAAAAAATTGGAGAACTAGCGAGCGAGGCCTGAGCTAGCTAAGGTAAGCTGCGCGCACAAACGAGCTGCGCGCTTTTTTCAACTTTCTTGCTATTTAACTTCAGTTATTTATTTCTTAACACCACTTTTATAGAAGGGCTTTTTAAAAAAGCTAGAATGAATTTAGCTGTTGAGGTTAAAAAAACCCCTAAATTTTTCTATGTTAAACTTGGTTCTAGATATACAGTTGCATCTTTTACTTGAAAATCCCAATATAATAGCAAATCTGTCCGACCTGATACCATACCCAATTTGCGAAAATTGACGCCGACCGAAAAGAAATCGGTTGTCGACCGTATCCTCGACCTAAATACGCGAACGTTTTTTATCTGACTTTGGCACGTTAAAGATATAGCCAATATACTGCTTATCTAGCGCGTTATAAAACGCATTGAAATTAACTGGGCGTCGAACTTTATTAAACAGCAAAAACAAAAACCAAAAAAATTTTTTTTTTTAAAAATTAAACCGCGTTTAAATCGGAAACTCGATTATTAACGGCTTTTATCCGAAAATCTAGAAATATTTCGTAAGTAATTCGAGCTTGTTCGGGTTATTATCGCAAAATACGGTATCGCAAAAAAAAGATATTTATAATTTCGACCAAACAGAATTTTTAATAAGGCTTTTTATAACAACGGATATGGTAATTACTAATGCTGAAAAACGTAAAAAACTCAAATAAATGCAATAAAAAATTAAAGAATAGGTTAAAATTATTTAAGTTATTAATTCCCAAGGTTAAGCTACCGTTATTTATTATTATAACATGGAAAAATTACTTGAGGTCCTAGTACCGCGATAACCTATTGCTAGCAGCCGATTAAAAAATCGCATTAAATAATAATTTCTAGATAATAAATAAATTGGATTCAAAATTGATTTGATATTTTAACAAATATATTCGAACGCGTAAGAAAAGTTCGAAACGTTTTCTTATCCTTAACGGCTTCGAAGGTTACTATTCGATGGAATTCGAAAAATACTGTGCTAATTACAACATTATTACGCTTTATATACCCGCGCATTTTTCGTATCGGTTTTAACCTTTTAATATATTTTATTTCTTTGTTTTAAAACGCGTTTATTCGTTATATATCGAAAATATAATGGGACGCTATTATACTTATATTGCTAAAAAAAAGATTTTCTTGCCGGCTTTTACAACGCGTTCAAAGCTGCTATAACGTCCGATAATATCAAATCTGTATTTGCAAAAGCTGGCCTTGTTTTATTCGATCTTAATAACGTCCTTTCCGAACTCGAAATTTTTCTAGTTGTACCTACGCCGACTATCTCCTCGCTAATCTCTGCCGGTTTTATTTCTCCGTCCGCGAAAATCCTTGGAAATATCCGTAAAGCAATAAAATAAGGACGTTACTTGTAAAAGACAATTAGAAATTATTAGGTTAGCTCGACGACAGGAATATTTAAATCGGCTAATTTTTTAACAAAATATTATATAACGTGCCATACCATTGAACGGTCCAAACCATTGAACGGGCCAATTTTGCATACATTCCAATTACTTATTTTCAATTGCCCATTTTTTAACACCAACAATATGGAACGACTTACTAAATAAGGGAGAATGAATTTAGCCATTTAGGCTAAGAAACGAGACCCGAAACTTAGTTATGCGAAACTTAGTTTTATATATGAAGTTGCTTTATCGACCTTGAAGGCTTAATATCGCGGTAGATGCGCCCGAGCTGATATTATCCCTCCCTTGCAGAAATTGACGGCAACCGAAGAAAAATCGATTGTCGACCGAATCCTCGACCTAGATACGCGAGCGTTTCCTGTCCGGCTTCAGCATGTTGAAGATATAGCAAATTTATTGCTTGCTTAACGCGTTGTAGAACGCGTTGGAGTTAACTGGGCGTCGAGATTTGTTAGACGGCAAAAAAAATTCCAGATGCGTTTAAATCGGAAAATCGATTATCAACGGATCCTATCCGAAAATCCAGAATCATTTCGCAAATGGTTCGAGCTTGTTCGGGCTATAATCGCGAAGTACGGTATCGTAGAAGAGGATATTTACAACTTCGACGAGACTGGATTTTTGATGGGGCTTTTTATGGCAACGGGTATGGTAGTTACCAGTGCCGAAAGACGTGGAAAATTTAAACAAGCGCAATAAGGGAATAAAGAATAGGTTATAGTTATCCAGGCTGTTAATTCCTAAGGTTGGGCTGTGCCGCCATTTGTTATTATGGCGGGGAAAAATCATTTTGGGTCCTGGTATTGCGATAACCTACCGCTAGCAGCCGATTGGAAAATCGCATTAAGTGATAATGGCTGGATAACAAATAAATTAGGTTTCGAATAGATCCAGCATTTTGACAAGCATATTCGGACGCGTACGAAAGGTTCGAAACGTTTTCTTATCCTCGACGGCCACGAAAGTTACTATTCGATGGAATTCGAAGAATATTGCGCCAACAATAATATTATTACGTTTTGTATGCCCGCGCATTTTTCGTATCGGCTTTAACCTTTTAATGTATTTTGTTTTTCTGTTTTAAAACGCGCTTATTTGCGCTATATCGAAAACTTAATGCGACGTTATTATACTTATATTGCTAAAGAAGATTTTCTTGCCGGCTTTTACGACGCGTTTTAAGCTGCTATAACGTTTAGCAATATTAAATCTAGATTTGCAAAAGCTGGTTTTGTTCCATTCGATCTTAATAACGTTTTTTCCGAATTGGAGGTTCCTTTAGTTGTGCCTACGCCGACCGTCTCCCCGCTGACCTCCGCCGGTTCCATTTATTCCCCGCCCGCGAAGACCCTTAGGAATATTAAGGAAGTAACGCGGTAATCGCGTTATTTGCAAAAGAAGATTAGAAACTAATAGGGTGGTTCGTTAACAAGAATACTTTAGTCGGTTGAACTTGTAATAAAAGGTTATATGTTGCTGTTGTATAAAGCTACTTTTCTCCGGGAAGAAAACGTCCAATTGCGCGAAACGAACTATATTTTAAGCAAACGTTGCAGGACCAAAAATAAACGTTTTCAAGAAGGAGGAACATTTACTATATAAAAGGGACAAGTTCTTTTGGCCCAAAAAAAAGGGGGTGGTGAAAAAATGCAGCCAACAGCAGCTGGAGGGGGTCGTCGTAAGAGGGTTGAAACCAAGGAACGGAAGTGTGGCGTCTGCGGCAAGCCTGGGCATAATGCGCGTACTTGTATAAAAGTTGTAGATACGTTTAGCGAAGAAGAATCCGATTGATTTAAATTAATGCGATGTGTTGTTGTTAAGTTATTTGAATTTGTTGTTGCGAAGTGCTAGGAAATGGCCCGTTCAATGGTTTGGACCGTTTAATGGTGTAATACGTTATAGCTTTTACATAAAGCCGCTCTTTTTCGGAAAAAAAAAGGTCTAATTACGCGAAACGAACTATATTTTAAGTAAAGGCCAGAGGATTAAAAACAAACGTTTCTTTCTAAAAAATTAACACTTATTATATAAAAAGAATAAACTCTTCTAGTTTAAAAAAAGGGGGTGGTAAAAATAACACAGCCAACAGCAACTAGTGTCAGATATAAGAGACATTAGTTGTGTTGTATTGGATAACTAGTTGCAGGCGCTCTAAAACGCGCACTCCTCTTTTATAAAGTCTAGTTACGGAATCTATATGTTGAATTGGGACGGGGAGACTCAGTTCCGATCAGAGCATCTTTGATGGGCGGGTCACGATAGAATAGCCGAGTGCAGCGGCAATAAAGGCAAATAAAAACACTGTATTTAGGTCCGTATTGAACCAGACTAAAAATAAGTGTATAAGTAGACGATGAACGATGATGAACATGTTTCGGGGTTGCGCCCAATAGAAACAGCTCCTAGAAATATATATATAGAGCTAACTAACTAATCAGCCAAGCCATGTCCCCTGGTCCAGCACCTTGCACCATTTCAACTCTTTTTTCTCGAGATAAGATTGTCCTTAATCCATCTTAAGAAACAAATAAAAACATAACATAACCAATTTCTAACGCCATAAACCATATATGAAACCTATTAATTAATCTGATTAACCCTTACGCGGCTTATCTTTTATTATCTTTAACTTAAAACTTCGTCCTTAACATTTAGCCAAATTTTTTCGCTGTTTGGCCTTTTCCTATTTCTTTTAAGCCTTATCTTTTAATTTCTTTATACTGATTAAAAACTTGTATTTAACCTAGCCTGGCCATTCTTACGAAAAATATAATTTAAGTTTTTACTTTATATCTTCGAATGTATTTTTTACCCATTTATACGGCGTAACATATTAACTTTAGACTATAGCTATTATTCGCTAATTATTAACCTTCGGTCGGGGTTTATACTTTATTTCGAATAATAATTTCGTAAGTATTAAATTAAGTCGTATAGCTTTAAATGCTGATAGGCCACTTTAAATTGATAAAGAAGAAAGTATTAATATCGGAAATAATCGTATAGATAACTATTAAAATTAATCAAAACGTTGCTTTTATTTACGTCGTTTATTATAAAATAATCGGGCAAATTAATTAAAGTTGAATTTATCGTTATTTTTCTTAACTAATAGGAATAAAAAGTTTCCAGGCTAATTTTTTACGTTTTTTTTAACGTTTTCCATTTCTGGTTTCAGGCCTAGAAAATTTTAATTATATCGGTAATGCTGTTTTCCATTCGATACTTGCCAAATCCTATCGCTTCGGTTATAATTTTGTTTTCTTATTTTATAAGGTCGCAGTAAATAATATAAAAAAACATAACTAATTTACAATCCGCAAATATAATATTTGGTTTAAGTAAACATTCTGACGATTATTATACAGATAGGCGGATTATTAAATCCTAATTTTTTTTACGCTTTTCGATATAACTAAAGTAGCAACTAAATACGGTTTTCGGTAGCATAAATATCGAATATTAGTAATAGGCGTTTTAATCGGTTATGCAATATATTAATCCAATACCTTATTAAACCTTTATTAATCGGAACTTTGGTTTAGGCGACAAATTATATATATTTCAGATTATTAATATTGATCGCTTTTTAAATCTTACTAGGAATTAATTTGGACTAATTATATAAGATTATTCGTTCAGTTTTTAAAATAACCGTAATAATTTTTAAAGATACGTCCTAAGCGATTATTTACATAAAAGCAATTATATTTTTAAACTATAAGTAAGTTTTATTTTAAACGATTATAAAGGTTTGTTATAAATATCCAACTATTTCGTTATACTACGGTTTTATTAACTAATATAATAACGGGTTAATGTTTCTTTATAAACGCTAATTATTAATATCTTTTAAATATATAGAAATAAGCCGATTAAAACGAATTTAAAGTACAACTTCTTTTACGGGGTAAAAGGTAAAACTATTATTATATATCTTTTTAAAAAATTGTACCGTATTATCTTTTTCCCATACGGGTATATTAACCGATTATATTGGCTTTCCAAAATCCGAAATATTTAATTTTTTAAAGCTTTCGCCCTTATCCTACATAATACGTTTCTTAAACTACGATAAAATAACTAGGGATATATTAATTAATATACTTAAATATGATATTAAATAATTTAAGGATAAATAATAACAGCTAAGGATAATATATAATATATATATATAAATAAAGGTGCTTTATAAGTATTAAGGTATAATTATTATATAAATACAGGAATTCGCCAAAATCTGCCAGTAATTTATGCGCTTAATTAATCAAGTATATTTAAAGTTAATTGTTACGGATTAAGATCTCCCGTTGTCTGCGGAAGACCAAAAGGGGAATGACCTCGGGTCGGGTAAACTTCGGTGCCAAAAATGGTCTCTGCGGAGCCCACAGAAACATTATAGAGGCACCACAAAGACACTTTAGAAATATTATAGAGATATTACAGAAACCAGACGGAGGATATACTGGAGGGAAAAGATATATAAGGTTTCTATATTTCCTTATAAATAGCACTTACTTAATTTCGCTCCTTAGCTATTAATTTAAGTGTTTAACTAAAAACGTCATTTTTCGATTAAAAGAAAAGTCCGTAAATCTTTTTAACAAACAAATTATTAAATTATTTTTCGCCTTATTTTTACTTGCAAATTAAGAACTCTTTTCGGATATTAATTATATTTCCAGGTAGTTATGCGATAGGTTCGTTATATTTTAATAGTTTTTTAATTAATAGCTAACGAATAGTTTAAAGCTTAATTAAGCACAAGCTTTTTTAAACCTAATAAAGACGATATTATAAAACGGCATTTAAAAGATAAACGATATATCCGATCGTTATTATTAGCTAATAAGAGATTAATATTTGGATTAAAACATTTTACCCCTTATTAAAAAAGTTCTTTCTTTAATTCTTTAATCGATAATATGGCCCCCCTTATTATTCGGTCTTAAGAAAAACCTTTTTCTTTTTTGCAATAATCCTTTCCGGCTTCTAAGGAAATTATTAAGGTTCAAAAAAACGAACCGGAAAAAGAAAAAAAAATCCGATAACCCGAAAAGTAAAAAAAAAGAACTTACGATTAATGACAAGCTGCGTACCTTAATAACTGAACTTCAGGCAGTAAAAAGGGAAAATACTAAATTTGCTTAATAGCAAAAATTTTCGATATTACCTTTATTTAGCGCGAATTAATTCCGCGAAAATATTATTTAACCCCCTGCTTATTATGAAATGCTAAAAATTAAAAGTTATAAGCTAACCCCTTTAAAACCTTACGACGGTACTACAAATATGGAAAAAATTTTAATTTAAGTTAGATTTTACTTTAAGTCTTATAAAAATTCTTTAATAGAAAATTATTAAAAGGTAATAATTATCTTTTAGCTGTTTGCCAAAAAAATTTTCTTATAATCCGAATTTATTATGAACGATTACCTTATAAATTCCCTTAACTAATTTTCCGACTTAACTAATTATATCTTCGGTAATTATAAACATTTTAAGGAAAAAAATACGAGCTTTATTTGGAAATTCCGATAAAAAATAACATACGGTCGAACAGTTGCACCTTTTCCAATAAACCAAGTTAGTAACCGAATATGCGATTAAATTTAATCGCTTTAAATCAATTTTCAATTTTCCAAAAAGCATATTATTTTATCCCTTTTATAACGGCTTAAAATTACAAATTAAGGATAAAATGTACAAAATGCCCAAAACTGGCCCCTTTTAAAACTATATTAACAAAATCATCATTACCGATCGACGTACTTTTAAAAGGTACTTAAAAAAAAAATCCGACAAAAAAAAAACCGATCGAAACTTTAGTAATAAGTCCTAAAAAAGCAAAAATAAGGACAAAGCCTAAAAAAAAGCGAATACCACTTTCAAGGAACCTAAAAAGGATAAATCGAATATTAAATGCTTTAACTGTAACAAAAAAGGTTATTACAAGAACGAATATCGTTCCCCAGCCAAAAAAAACTCCAAAAAAGGAAGGATTCCTTAAAAAAAAGCCCGAACGGCCGAACAAAAAACAAATAATAGGAACAAGAAAGAAAAAGAAATCAGTTTTACCTTTTTCCAGCAGGAATATACCATCGCGACGACCTATTATAAACCAAACGGCGACCCAAAGTACGAACGTTACCCGATTTGCCAAAATCAAACAGCCAAAGCCTGTAAGTATCATTCCGGATAACCAGCCTCCAGGGTAACTATAAGGCTAAGATGCGAATGTTATTTAAATGTACAAAAATGCGAAATACACCACGAATATGGCTAAATACGCCCAGAATTTAACAACTACGGGCAGAAAACTTTTAAATCTAACGAACTCTTAAAACGGGTAATATACTTTAAAACCGAAGCCCTTAAATAGAACTTTGTTAATAAATACGAATTTCTTTATTTTTCGGCCTGCAACGATAACGATTATTTAATTTACCTTCGAGCAAAAGAAAATAACGATTATTAACCCGGTTAAAACGAAAAAACCTTTACAAAACCTAATAACGACTGCAGATGCATCGAAATCTCCCGATAACCCGAATACTTTCGATCTTATTATTTATATCCCGAATCGGATCAAAGCCGAAAAGCTATTACTTAGGGTTGCTTATGTTATACCCTTATGTTATGCTTAATGCATAAACTTTTGGATATAAAAGCAAGCTTTGCAAAAATCTTAACTTCGAATCGGAAACCTTTTTAAACGTTAAAGGTAAAAATTACTAAAGTAAAATGCCAAATTGGCTAACGAAGGTGGTATACTTATATGGACGATAAATATACTAAATACGCAATTAAGAAAACCTGCGAATAAAAACGCCTTTTAGCGAACAAAATTACGAAATTAAAAAACGGCAAAGGCCTTCGAAATTAAGGTATCGAAAAACTTTACGAACTAAGACCTTATGTAAGGTAAAAAAAGGATTACGAAACCAAATCGAAATTTTTATTTAATATTAAAGCCAGATTTTTAAAACCATAATTAACTTTAAAGCAAAAAGCAACTTTATTTCGTTAGCAGTAGCCGAAAAATATCACATTCCTTAATGGTATAAGCTAAAGTCCTACAAATTACGGATAGTTAATGGAAATCTTTCCCAATATAATAACGGACAAGTTTTTAAAAAAATTGAAAAACTTTTAATATAAATTTAAAAGTACCAAAAGCATTTTACCTTGGATATCGCCGATATATCAAGTTATAATATTATTCTAGGAATGCTATAACTTAATTTTAATAATCCATTAATTAATTAGAAAACTTTCCAGCTTTTTTAAAACCACGAATCAACTTTTATTAAAAAAAGATTCAAAAAAGTTTGTTACATAATCCGAAAAGCTAAAGTATCAAACTTTGCTAATACTATACCCCCAGAATACCAACGTTTCGAACGACTTTTTAAAAATAAAGAAAATTACGAACTGCTTCCATACGGATAATAGGATTATCGCATACCTATTAAAAAAGGATATTATTCCAAGTTTTACAAAATTTACCATATAAATCCAAAAAAGGTAAAAGCCTTATAAAAAAGCATCCAGTTAAATCTAAAAAAAGATTACATTTAGCTATCCGAATTCCCTACAGAATACCTTATATTTATAGTACCTAAAATTAAGGACGGTAAACAAAAAATCGATTAAGATGGAAATCCGGTTTATCGACGCGTAGTCGATTATCGACAGTTAAACGATATTACTATTAAGAACGGATATTTTTTAATCTTAATAAATATTTTAAGGGAAAACATAAGTAAAGCTAAATAGTTTACTGTATTAAACCTTCGAAACGGGTATTACCGTATTAAAATAACAAAAGGAAAAAAATAAAAAACTACTTTTCGAACGATATACGGGCATTACGAATATCGAATTATGCCTTTAGGATTTACTAACGCCTTTACCAGTTCTTAACGCCTAATTATAACCATACTTAGGAAATTCCTAAATAAATATATCTTTGTCTACCTCGACGACATCCTTATTTATTCCGAAACGCTAGAAAAATATAAAAAGTATATTTTCTAAATTTTTAAAGTTTTAAATAAAGTAAACATCCGAATTAACCCTGTTAAAAATATATAGCATATACAAAAGCTAAATTATTTAGGATTTACCTTTACCTCCGGTTAAATTTAAATCCAGGATTCTAAATTAAAAATAATTAAAAACTGGCCTATTTTTAATAAAATAACCGTTACCGATATCCGGTAAATTTTAAGATTTACGGGTTACGTACGTAACTTAATTAAGGGATATGGAAATATTGTTAAACCTTTAACGAAACTTATTACTAAGGAATATATTAAAAAGGAATTTAAACTTTTAAAGGAAGTTAAAAAAGTTTTTTAATTATTTAAAAACGAAATTACCAAAGCGCCAATAATAAAATTGCCTAACGCCGATAAAAAGAAACGCTTAAAGATAAACGTTTTAAATTATACCCTAAACGTAGTTTTGAAGTAATAAAAAAAATAATAAGAAATGGTACTTAATAGCCTATTATTTTAAGGCTTTTTAAAATGTAAAACTCCGATATAAGATTTACGATAAAAAGCTGCTAGCGATTATTAACGCTTTTAAAAAATAAAAACCTTTTTTTAGCGGAATTAAAAAGCTTTTCGATATTTACTTAAATTACAAAAACCTTACCCGGTTTATAACGACTTAAAAACTAAATAAACGTTACGAAACTTAAATAATTTTCCTATCGAAATATAACTTCCAAATTTACTATATTAAAAGGAAAAAAAACATCTAAGTAAATATTTTAAATCGTAAAAGAAATTACGATTTTAAGGTTCCGAAACGTCGAATGCAAATGCTGCAACAAATTAAGGACGGTACTTTACGGTTGTATAAAATATTAAAGTAACTTACTTTAAAACTTTTAACGAAATTTCGAAATTCTTATAATAAAAAAAAGCAAAAAGAAATGCAATAATTAAATAGATAACCTAAAAACTAGCTGTTATACCGTAATAAAATCTATATCCCTTAAAATTAATAAAAGCAATTCGTTAAAAATTTTTATAAAAATCTGTTATACGGATATTAAGGTATTTTCAAAATTATTAAACGATTATAAGAAAAGTATAACTTTTTAGGATTTCGACAAATTGTTAAATAAATAATTAAGGATTATAATATTTGCAATAAGGTAAAAGCAATCCGATATAAGCTTTATAAACTTTTACAGCTTATAGATATTTTAAAAAAGGCTTAAAATATTATTACTTGTAATTTTATTACCGGTTTACCCTTATTAAAAAATCCCGTTACTAAGTTTAATACGATGGAATATGGGTAATCGTTAACAAATTCATCAAATATAAATACTTCCTACCTTTTAAAGGAAACGTAATAGTAAAATAATTGGTCTACGCCTTTATCCGATATTATTTCGATAAACATAAAATATTAAAAAGAATTATTTTAAATAAGGATAAGTTTTTTATATTAAAGTTTAATACCAGCTTTTTTAAATAAATAAATAAAACGTTTAAATCAAACGTTAAAGTAATACTTAAAAAATTACATAAACTATTAACAGAATAACTAGGTTAAGCCTTTTCTATTAACTTAAGTAACTTATAATACCTTTATTAACGAAAATATAAGTATTTCTTTTTATATAGCGGTATATAGTTACCAAGCAAAGATTTAACGGCTAAAATAATTATTAAACGAAACTTCAAAATTAACCGCGAAAACTTTTCGAGCAAAAACGGTAGCAACTAAAATCCAGATAGTACAAGTTTGCTTATAAAATAAATTACGATTTTTTTTAACAAAAGATAACCTAATATTATAATAAAAAAAGAATTAAAGAACTAATTTTATCGAAAAAAAGATAAAGTTTACTTATTACGCTAAAAACAAAATGCGATTTCGAATATTTCTTAAATCAAAATAAAAAAACTTAATAACGAGTTCGATTTTAAGAAGCTTAGTTTGTTTAAAATCGATAAAGTTATTTCCAAAATTAATTACCGATTGTTATTACTTAAAACAATAAAAATATACCTTATTTTCCATATTTTTTTGCTTAAACCAATACTTAAAAACGCGACGTTAAAAACTAATTTAAAAATCGGAAAAGACGACGATAAGTACGAAATTAAACGAATATTAAATTTTAAGGTAATTAAAGATAAGGTCTAATATTTAATCAAATAAAAGGATTACTTATACGAAAAAAATACTTAAAAACCTTTTAAGTATTTAACGAACGCAAAAAACTTAATTAAAACGTTTTACCGGCAAAATCCTAACCGACCGATTTTAATACGGCTAAGGTCGCAGGCGATAACAACCTAATATCTAAATTTAACCCTAGGCCGTTTTAACCGAAAAAAATAAAGGTTTCCGCCGTAACATTTATTTTTTAAAGTAAACTGCGTTTATTTTGCTTTTATACGACGTTATTTTATTTCTTCCCTTTCCTTATTTAATCTTTTTTATTTTTTTTTAAATTTGTTTACGGAACGAAACCCGTAACGAATCATTTTTATATCCCGACGTTATAAAAAGTCTTATTAACGGCTTAACCTGATTAACTTAACCATAGCTTTTATTTACAGTTGCTATAAATCTAACAGTACTTTCTCGGCGGCCCGCTTTTTACAATCAATTTGCGCCTTTTCGGACCGGATATTTTACAACGATTTTAAAGAAATGTTAATAGCTTTACAAGGCATATTGGCCTTATAATAATGCTGGCACTTTTTTCGCCTTTTAACTATTTTATATTCCAGTTTCAGATTTTCGTAACGTTTACAAGATATAATTAAATATCCAAAATCTGAAATAAAAAAAACGAAATCTTTTCAACTTTCGGTAAAGGATTTAATACGTTTTCGTAATAAACCTAATATAATATTAACTAAAAACTAATAATCCAAAAAAACAAAAAGCGAAAAAAACGTACCTATTTTATCTTTAGGGACAAAGATCTTAAAAGGAAGGGAATGGTATTACGGATTAAAATCTTCCGTTATCTGCGGAAAACCAAAAGGGAAATAACCTCGGATCGGGTAAACTTCGGTACCAAGAATAATTTTTACGGAGCCCACAAAGATACCACAAAGGCACTATAAAGACATCTTAAAAACATTACAGAAATATTATAAAAACCAAACGAAAAACATACTGAAGGGAAAAGATATATAAGGCTTCTATATTTCCTTATAAATAACACCTACTTAGTTTCGCTCCCTAACTATCAATCTAAGTCTTTAACCAAAGGCGTCGTTTTTCGATTAAAGGAAAAATCCGCAAATCTCTTTAACGAACAAATTACTGAATCATTCTTCGCCCTATTATTACCTGCAAATCAAGAACCCTTTTCGGATACTGATCACACTTCCAGGTAGTTGTACGACAAGTTCGTTACATTAATATACCGAATTTTTACAGATAAAATGTATACGCCGAAAAAATCCCAGAAAATTTCATCCGAAGTTATATAGGAAATGCTCTTATCGTCGCTTTCTTTAATCAGGTATATATATTCGTTTTTCGCGCTCACACTTCTTTTATATCTTTTTTACAACATTATTCCCACTTCTCTTTTTAAACTTAACACATATTTAAATATATATACAATTGTCCTTATTACACTAATTAATACTATTATAAATTTTCGACAGCTATCAAATTTACGTAATCCCCAGGGTTTTCGCGAAAATACAGGCCCAGGTAATCTTATCCCTGCTATAAGAAAATCGTCCATTAAAAAGAAATCCGGTCCAGGTAATAAGCCTTCAAATCCTGATACTAAAAAGCCTATCGATCTTAAGGTTAAAGCTAATATCAATAAACTAAACCAAATCTTTAATTATCGTCGTAAAATCTTGGCGGTATCAAATTCGTCTATATTCTTCAAACTATTAATCCGTCGTATCGATAAGCTTTTGGGCAATATTCGGAATTCAAAACCTTTATATAATCCTGACAATGTTTATAAGTTACAAAACTTAATATATCGTCAAGCATCTATTTTTAACCTTACCCCCACCTTCCAGTACAGATTCCGCAGCATAAGCCTTAATCAGGACATTTTACTACCAGAAACACCGGTTATAAATAATTTACTGCTCCCAAAACCTTGGCCAATGCAACATATACTGCCATCAATAAAGGTAGCTAAAATACCTCCAAAGCCCAGTCCAATTCTTGGTGTCGTTAAACAGACAGCCGGTGGTCGACGATCAGTAACGCCTGTACCTGTTCCTATTAACCTGCCGATACCCAATAGTAGTTCATTCGCCAGGTCTTCATTAACGGCTTCGACAATCCCCGCACGTCGGGCAAGTCCTCGGGTCACTGATCGGTTCCCTGGACCATACACTAGCATTGGGGCGTCACGTCTTCGCCGCATTCATACCACGTCACATTCAAGCATATCGAGGTAAATACTTGGGCTTTTCCATAACATCGTTGATGAAATCCGCTAATTAGTACAGATGCTTAAAGCTATGTTTATCAACGTCATCGGTGGTCCAGCTATAGGTCGGTACTTGTAATGGTAGATCGAAGGTAAAAACTTCTGGGCGGCCGCAAATGCCCAGTCTAATATAATCAGGTACCTCTAGTTAATAGAAAACTTAATAGCTTATCCAGTATACGTCGAAATTTATCGGGCTAGTTTTTTAGGTTACTTTATAACTGCTTTTATTAAAGATCTTAAATACGTTATTAATTTATTTATTCAGATATTCGGTATACTTAATTTAATACCTTACGAACTTTACGAAAAGCGATATATAACGTCGGAATATTTTAATTAATACGGAATATACTTATTCTTTAAGTATTAGTCGATTCTTAACTTTTTTAACGGGGCTTATAATAACTATATCGGGTTTATTAAAAGGCATAATTATACTTTCCGGAACGAACAGTTTAAAGTATTTAAAGTTAGCTTTTTACGATTACTACGAATTAAAAAGGATATTCGTACAAAAACTTATCCCATTATTAAAATATATAATAAGGATTAACTTCGAAGTAAAGTAAAAAATATGTTATTAATTTCCGGTTTCGGGCAAATATAACGGAACGTACTAATTATAAGTAAAGCATAATAATTATCGTATAAGGTATCGGTAAATGGAACGGTAAAGAAATTTAAGAAAATTTATAAAAACTTATAAAAGCTTAAAGAAATTTAAAGGAATTATTATACTTTAATTTTTCGCAATTAATCGCGTTAATCTTTTCCGTTTTCTTAATCGGGTTGTTTTTATCGTATCGCTGTCGTTTATAACCGTATAACCTTTAAGTTGGCCACTTAATATCTATACCTTAATATTTGTTTTTACAGGTTTTAAAGCTTTAAGCTGCCGATTTTTAAATAGCTTAATATTTACAGTATCCGAAATATTTAACATCGTAACTTCGGACTAATTAAAAAATGGTTTCGTTTAATCGTTTTCTTATAAATTAATCGATTTTTAATACTTTTTTTTATTTTTTATAAATTGCTTTAATCTATTAACAGGAAAAATATTTTATAACTTCGTTCCATTAATTTCTTTTAAACAGTAAGTACTTAAATCAATAATATTATTAATTAAATACGGGTTAATTTAACGGTATTTTAACTTTATATCTTTAAATATATTTATATATCGTAACGTATTATACAATAATACTAGGTTGTTTACTTTTAAAGGTTTATTTTTTATTTTGTTTTTATCCTTTTTATTTGCCAATTTAGTTACTTTGCGGCGTTACTTAGCGATTACTTTGGTAACCTTAGCCACATCTTTAGCTTTCCTTTTTAAAAGCCGAATCCTTTACGCAATCAAATCTTTTCTCGGAATATCTAGGTTCTAAGTTATAATTTTCCATATCGGCAAAACTATCTCGATCGGTAAAAACGCTTTCTAATCGTATAACAGTTCATAAAAGCTAAGGCCATAACTTTTCATAATAGTATTGTCGGCGAAAACCATCTTAGGCAAAAACTTAACCCATCCTTTGCCAATCCCATTCGTCGTTTTCATCAAGGCTTTAATAATCGGGATATATTTTCTTTCGATTAGGCCTTGTCGCCAGGCTGTATATACGGTATTAACTTTCCTTTTAATCCTTAATACGTCGCAAACTTTAATAACTTCGCCCTTATTTTTTAAGCTTCCGTTAATCTTAATTTTGATCGGGATATTATATCGATAAAAAACGTATTTATTTAAGAATTTCTTAATCGCTATTAACGTACCTAATTACAAGGCTTTAACTTTTAAATAATCGGATAATTTATATCTAGCTTTAACCGTAACTTTGCAACTATCATTATTAAACATAAACTAAACATCGATTACCTAGATAATAATTATATTAATCGGCTGTAAAAATTTATAGCTTTTTTCAAAACGTTAATCGGCTGCTTTTTAGCATTTAATACACGCAAGTATTACCTTCCGAACATAACCAAACATATTACGTTAATAATATAAAACTGCTTTAAAACGATAAGTCGAATTTCGTCCCTTATAATTACAATCTTTATAATATTACCTAATTATTACGAATCGCTTTTATTCGGTATTAACTATTCGCCGGCTACTGTATTTTTTATTTGCTTTACGTTAAAGAATACCGGCTTAAACAAAGTAATTTAATGTTTCGGATTTAAAAGCCTTTTTTTTCCTTTTTAAAGCATTATCGAACCGATTAAAAAGATCCAGTATCGTTAAAAACCTAACATATTTTTGCAATTCTTTTGTAACGAACCTGTCATGTATCCACCTGGAGGCATGAGCAGTATCCGAAAGGGGGTTTTGATTTGCAGGTAACAATAGTGCGAGAAATGATTCAGTAGTTTGTTCGTTAAAGAGGTTTGCGGACTTTTCCTTCAATCGGAGAATGGTACCTTTGACTGAAGGCTTAGATTAATAACTAAAAAGCGAAAATTAAGTAGGTGCTATTTATACGAAAACTTTGACCATTATATATCCTTTTAATACTGAATAAGTGTACTTATAATCTTTTGGCTTTACCAGATTACCTAAATCCTTTGATTTGGTTGATTTGTTAAATTAAACAGATTACGTAGTTACGTAATTTGACAAGGACCTACTTACCGTAGGAATTTCCTTTAATACGAACCGTCAAGTGGACCGTAACATCATTTTCCTCCTTTCAGGATTTTTGTCTTAAAGATAAAAATATAAGTATTTCCCATTTCCAATTAAAACCGTTTTTTCTTGACTGCCAGCTTACTATAGCGGGTCGTATAGAAAAATAAGTGCGTAAGGTATATGCGAACCAGCGTTAATCCCGCGATAGCCGTTCGGATTTTATCCGTACCTACGGCTTTAAGGTTTTGCCTTGTTCCAGTTATTTATTTTTTGGAGAGGAACAATGTTACATGATAGAGGGTTTATTAAATTGTTATTACTGCACCCGCCATCAGCGTTATTGCGACGGAAACGCCGTTGCTATATTTTCCTTGGAAAATATCGGGTCGGAGCGTAACCGTTTCCAGGAGGAGCGTCGTACCGCTAAGGACGAACTCGTAAAGTTACAACGGAAATTCTAAGAAAAGATGTCGAAAAGGATAAACAAGTTGCAGCGGTTGCGCCGTTAGGAAGATATTTTAAAGAAAAAGGCACTTGAAATTTTGAAAAAAGGCCATAAACTGGACTAATTAGAAAAAAAAGAAAAAATGGAAAAAAAGCAGCATCGTATAGAGGAAAAGCAATCGCGGCTTGTTTTTAAGATTAACGCCAACATGGAGGCGTCTGCTTCCTTCGACTAAAGCGCCGAGGGTTTAAATTTAGGGGTTGGGCTATTATCGCCTGCGATGTTAGCTGCGTTAGAATTGGTCGGTTAGGGTTTTGGCGATAAAACGTCTTAATTAGGTTTTTCGTATTCGTTAGGTACTTAAAGGGTTTCCAAGTATTGTCTTCAGGTAGGTAATCCTTTTATTTAACTAGGTACTGGATTTTGTCGTTAACCACTTTTAAATTTAGTATTTTTTCGACTTCGTACTCGTCGGTATTTTCTTCGATTTCTAAGTTTATTTCTAGCGGGGCGTTACTAGGTGCTAGTTTTAATAGGGAAATGTGGAAAATAGGGTATATTTTTATTGTATTAGGTAGCGACAATCGATAGTTGGTCCTAAAAATGACTTCGTCGATTTTGAACGGACCAAATTTCTTAAAATCAAATTTGTTACTGGGTTTTTTAGTTTTGATTTGTGAAATATTTAAGGTTGCGTTTTGTTTTTGGCGTAGCAAGTAAACTTTGTTTCTTTTTAATAAAATTGGTTCTTTAATTTTTTTCTTATTGTAATATTGAGCTATTCGTCGTTGGAGAAATTGCAGTTTAGTTTTAAAGCGAGTTTGGATGGTTTTGATTTTAAATGTTATCGTTTTTGCTTTAGGGGTTATTAAGGTAATTTTCGGAGCTTTATTAAGTGGTTACTTTAGTTATTAAGTTTCTGCGTTTCGTCCGTATACGGCTGTGTAAGGAGAAATGCCTATGTTTTCGTTGATAAATATGTTGTAGGCCATTTGTGCCAGTAGAAGTAGTTTTACCCAGTTATCTTGTTGGTAATTGATATAACTCCTTAGATATTGTTCCAGTATTTAGTTTAATCGTTCTGTTTGTTTATCGGTTTAAGGGTAATATGCTGTAGAAAATTTAAGTTTGGCGTTAATTTGTTTAAAAAAGCTGGTGCCAAATTTGGAAGTGAATAGCTTGTTTTTGTTTGAAACGATCCTTTTTGTAATCTTATGTTTGTCGAAATAGTATTTTACGAATGCATAAGTTAACTGTTTTGCTGTTGTATTTCCTTTAAAGGGTAGAAAGTACCCATATTTGGTGAGTCTGTCGACGATTACCTATATTCCGTCGTACTGGATTCCGGTAACGGGGTTTTTGGATAGGGGTAGGCCGGTGATAAAGTTTTAAGCTATGGTGTTTTACGTTTTGTTTGGAATTTCGGTGGGTTATAGTAATCCGTACGGTTTGTAGCGAGCTGCTTTAGCCTTGTTATAAACGTTGCAGTTTTTAACCATTTGTTCGACAGTTTTTTTAAGTTCCGGGAAGTTGTATTTTTTTTGAAGTCGCTTAATTGTTTTAAAGATTCTTTAATGTTTATGTAACGGGTTTTTATAAAACTTTCTGACAAACTGTTTTTGTTTTTCCCGTAAGATATAAACTTTTCCGTAATACAGTAATTAATCTTTGGATTATTTTTTTAACTGTTTAATTTTTTTCTGCTTATTAAAATTGTAGGAATTTTTGAATTGGGCCAGAAATTTAAAGGTAGGTTTTTTCAGTATTTTATATAACTGTAAAGTACCTTTTTCTGTAAGTTGTAACATTTGCATACGTCGTTTGGGGACCTTAATATCGTAATCTTTTTTTCGACTTAAAATATTCGCCTGGATATTTTCCTTGCCTTTAATATGGTAAATTTTGAAATTGAATTTAAATAGGAAAATTATCCAATTTTCGTATCGTTTATTAAGGTTTTGAATCGTTATGAAGTAAATAAGGTTTTTGTAATCGGAATAAATGTTAAAGGGTTTTTTGGTTTTACTGAAATAAAGTTCCTATTCCTTAAGTATTATAATAATTGCCAACAACTTTTTATCGTAAATAGGGTACCGTGATTCTGCTTTTTTTAAAGCTTTGGAATAGTAAGCAACTAGGTGCTACTTTCCGTTATCTTTTTGTTGTTCTAGGACTGCTTTTAAGGCTTTATCTGATATATCGGTTTTTAGCCGTTTTTTTTTATTATGGTTGGGTAATTTTATGATAAGGGCGTTAGTAATCTGGTTTTTAAGTATTTGTATTGCTTTTTTAGCTTCCTTTGGGAACCCGAATTCTTTTTTAATGTACTTTTTGGTAATAAGGTTCGTTAAAGGTTTAGCGATTTTTCCGAAATCTTTAATTAAGTTGCGTACGTAGCCCGTAAATCCTAAAAATTGACGGACGTCGATGACGGTCGCTTTATCGGGAATCGGCCAATTTTTGATTACTTTTATTTTAAAGTTCTGGATCTGAATCTGTTTTAAAGTGATGGTAAAGCTTAAAAAGTTTAACTTTTGGGTATACCATACGCTTTTCTCGGCATTAACTAACAGGTTTGCTTTTTTAAGTGCTTTTAGTATTTAGGTAATATATTTTTTATGTTCCTTTAAGGTTTTAAAATAGATAAAAATGTCGTCCAGGTAAACAAATACGAATTTGTCGAGGAATTTTCGTAGGATGGTTATTAATATATGTTGGAAATTGGTAAGGATATTAGTAAGTTCTTGGGGCATTACCTTGTATTCGTAAAATCCATAGATTGTTTTGAAGGCGGTTTTTTATTTTTCGCCTTTGGCTATTCGGATTAAGTAGTAGCCGTCCGGTAGGTCCAATACCGTAAATTATTTGGCTTTACTGATGTTTTCCTTTATGGTATTTATAAAAATAAGAAGGTATTTATTTTTGATAATGATATCGTTTAATTGTCGATAGTCGTAAACTTTTTAGTATATAGGGTTTCCATTTTTATTAATTCGGATCTTCCTATCTTTTATTTTTGGTATTATTATAACGGGGTATCCTGCGGGAAATTCAGATTTCTGAATATATCCGCGTTCGAGGTTTCGTTGTAAACTTTTCCATAAGGCCTTAACTTTTTCTGGATTTATGTGGTAAATTTGGTAAAGTTTTGGATGGTATTTTTCTTTAATAGGAATCCTGTAATTTTATTAATTGTAGTCGGGTAACTTTTTCCGAGTTCGTTTTTTAAATAGTTTTTTGAATCTTTGGTATTTAGGGGGTACTTTAGCTGTTGGACCCATAATTTTAGCTTTTTTGATTAAATAGCAGATTTTTCGGAATTCTTTTTTTAGGGGATTTTTTAATTGGTTTTAGGAAAGTTTCTAAGTTTTCCAGTTGATACGGGGGTTACTGGAACGAAGCTACGGCATTTTAAGGATAATATCGTGTCCTGAAATGTCGGCGACGTCCAGAATAACTTTTTCAGAATGTCCTTAAATTTGTATTGGAAGTTTTTCCGTTTCCCTAAAAACTCGTCCATTTTTATACCTGGATAAGTTTCCGTCGACTGTAAGTAATTTGTATAATTTCAACTTGTACCTTTAAGGGATTTGATACTTTTTTGTTACTAATGGTAAAATAAAGTTTCCTTTTATTCCTAAGTTAATTATGGCTTTAAATATTTTGTTTCTATACTGGAAAGGAATTTTAATTTGATTACGCTATCCAGTTTTTGCTTCGTATAAGGTTTTGTAGGTTAAGGCTTTTCGATATCTTAATTTCGAGGGCTTACGTAGTTTTTTAACTTGTTGGTTTTGTTAGTTAAAAGGCGTTTTTATTTTCGGGCTTTTTTAATTACATGTTTGGAGCATTTATTATTTATGTAAGTAAACCACTTTTTTTTGCCAATTTGGCAAACTGATTTTGAAACTTTCATTTCCGATGTTTAAAAGGGTTCTGGTTTTGGGGGTGAGATTTTTGAGGGGTCGGCTTCTATATCTAAGATCTCGTGCATTATATATAGTGTAAGGGCGTAATATAAGCATCTTTAGGTAATGGCCTTTCGGCTTTAGGTCGATTCGGGATGTAGGTAATAAGATCGGGGGTATTCTGGTTATTTAGGAGTTTTAATGCATTTGTATTTATCGTCGGGTTCGGTAAGTATCTTTTTATCTTATCCGGGCCAGTAGTTATTATTTTTTTTAGCGCGGAAATGGATTAAATAGTTATTATCGTAATATGCAGAAAAATGGAGCAAATCGTATTTATGGACTGGTTTCGAATCCGTAGTACTTAGGTAAATTAATTCTTTAACTTTGGTGGCCTTATTGGGCTTTAAGAATGTTAAATTATATATTATTATATTAAGGCGTAACTGGCCATATTCGTCGTACATTCTGTACCGTTGCTTATTTAAATAATAAATATATTTTAACTTTATAGCTATCCTGGAGGTTTTTTGTCTTGGATAATATTTGCAAGTTTTGATTGTTTAATTTTAACAAATCGGGTAACGTTCGTATTTTAGGTTACCATTCTGTTCGTAATATGTTGTTATAATGGTGAATTTTCGCTAAAAGGAAATGGAATTAATTTTCTTTTTTTTCTCGTTTTCGCTATCTGATTTTTGTTTAATTATTTTAACTTTTTTTTAAGGTTAAGGAATCCTTCCTTTTCTGGAATCCCTTTTTGCTGGAAAGCGATACTCGCTTTTGTAATGGCCTTTTTTGCTATAGTTAAAACATTTAACATTTGATTTATCTTTTTTGGGTTCCTTTAAAGCAGTGCTTGCTTCCTTTTGGGATTTACCCTTGGTTTTGTCCTTTTGGAACTTGCTACTTAAGCTTTAGTTATCTTTCCTTTTATCGGATCTTTTTTTCTTTAAGTATCTTTTAAAAATACGTCGATCGGCGATAATGGTTTTGTTAATATAATCCTGGAAGGGGCCTATTTTGGGCATTCTGTATATTTTATCCTTAACTTACGATTTTAGGCCGTTATAAAAGGGATAAAATAATGCGCTTTCTGGGAAATTAAAGATTGATGCAAGGCGATTGAATTTAGTTATATACTTGGCTGCTAATTTAGTTTGTTGAAAAAAATGTAACTGTTCGACCGCATGTTGTTTTTTGTCCGAATTTCCAAATAAAGTTCGTATTTTTTTTAAAAAATGTTTATAATTACCGAAAACATAATTAATTAAGTCGGAAAACTGTTTAAGGTAGTTTATAAAGTAGTCGTTTATAATAGGTTCAAACCATAAAAGAACTTTTCCAGCGAGCAGCTAAAAAATGGCTATTACTTTTTGGTAATTCTTCGTTAGAGAATTCTCGTAGAACTTAAGGTAAAGTCTGGCCTGGACCAAGAATCCTTTTACGTCTGTGGTTTTATCGTAGGGCTTTAAAGGGGTTAGCTTATAGCCTTTAACTTCCGGTATTCCATGGTAATTAGGAAAGGGAACTGTGCTTTTACGGGTTTGGTTTGCACCAAATAAAGGAAGTATCGAAGTCCTTTTTTTAGTTCGTAACTGTCGGGCAAGTTTGATATTTTCTTATCGTAATGCATAAAGTTCCGTTGCCAAGATATCCAGTTTTTCGTCGACGGTAAGCTTTTCCTTTTTGCCTTTTTGTTTTTTTGGCTGTTCTTTTTCTTTAGTTTTTGGATCTTGGACTTTAATAGTTTCCTTTGCTGGAAGGGACTGTTGCTGGAATTAAGAAAAAAGTTTTCCTTAAGATCGGGTAAAGGGTAGTGCCATGTTATCGATTAAGGAGAAGATTTTTTTAATAGGTAGTAAATCGTTTAATTTGGTTATTAATTCCTTACTAATTAGTAACGGTAATCGAGTATGCTGTTTATCCTTTAAACGTCGTTTTATAATGTCGTTTTTATTGCGTTCAGGAAAGCTTATGCTTAACTGGGCTTTGAATTATTTGTCGGTTATTAATTAAGAAGTTATCAAAATATAACGAACCTATTATGCATTTACCTGGAAGCATAAGCAGTATCCGAAAGGGAGTTTTGATTTGTAGGTAACAATAGTACGAAAAATAATTTAGTAGTTTGTTCGTTAAAAAGGTTTGCGGACTTTTCCCTTAATCGGAGAACGGTGCTTTTGATTAAAAGCTTAAATTAATAACTAAAAAGCGAAAATTAAGTAGGTGCTATTTATACGAAGATTTTGATTATTATATATCCCTTTAATACTGAATAAGTATGCCTGTGATTTCTTGGTTTTACCAGATTACTTAGATCCTTTAATCTGGTTGATCTGTTAGATTAAACAGATTACGTAGTTACGTAATTTGACAAGGACCTACCTACTGTGGGAGTTTCCTCTAATACGAACCGTTAAGTGGACCGTAACATCTTTAAATTAATTCCTAATAAAAGGTCCTTATCGCTAATCCGTATTAATAAATATAAAAGTTATGCTAATTAAAATAAAGTTAAGCCGAATAATATTAAACTAAATATTAATAAAATTATCGACTTTTTCTTTCCATTAATCGTTTAACGCGTTAAAGGTCTTAAGTAACTTTCGGAACAAACCGTCCGTTATTATATTTTTCTTATCAGAAATATATTTAAAATCGAAATCGAACATTTTTATTTAAACGACTTAACGAAAAATTATAACACTAGGTAAAAAACTTAAAGAATTATTAATTTAAGTTATCAGCATTTTAACGTTAATTTCCAGTACGAATCAAATTCCATAAATATAATTCCGGAATTTCCTTAAAATCTTAAAAACAGTTCGATATTTTAATTTGTTAACGTCGTAATTTAACTTAATACCTTTCTAAGTACTACTTTTAAAATACGCGGGATATTTTATTTTATTAATCAATTAACCGAAAGTACTTCTAAAGTCCTTTTTGCTTACGTTTATCCTTATAATAATTTTTCCGGTATCAAAGTTATAATCTAAAATAATCAAAATCGGGGTAATAATAATCGCTTTTTTAACGTTTTTTATTACGTAATCTTAATTGGAACTTTAAATAAAAGGTTAATTTTTTGGAAATAAACGTATAAAAGGTTTTATTTAATAGCGAAATACGTAATAAATATTCGATAATAAACGATAATATTTAGGAAAACTTTAACCTCCGAAACGTTTTTATATAGCTAGATTTTTAAGATTTTTTCCACTTTGGCCATATTTAATCGCCGCCCATTCGTTTCGCAGATAAATCCGACTATAACGGTTATTTTTTAACATTACTGAAACTTTTTCATACTAATCGTTTTACCAGCAAGCTTATAATTAAAAAAGGTTTTATTTATATTAACGATATGCTTATAAACAAATCGCCGAATTCCTGGAAAAATTTCCTTATCGTCGTATCTTATTTTCGGGCCGTTAACCTTAACGTTATCAACGAATAACCGGGTTATATCGGGTACTAAATCGTCCAAAATCCTTTTAACCATACGGTAAAAATAAGCTATAAAGTTAGTAAACTTTTAAAGCATAATAATATACTTTAAAAGTCCCAACGGTATCGCGAAAATAATAAAATCTTTATTAATTAAAACTAAAATAACCTAATCGTAACTTAAAAAAAAATCTACCAAGGTAATTAAGGAACATATAACAAAATCCGCGGAAAACTTGTTGCAGTTATCCGGCATAAAAGCATTTCGCAAAATAACAGCATTTAATTTAGTCGCTAAATTAATTAATCAAAACTTACTATCCTTTTTTTCGATTAAAAACCAGGTATTTTTATATGCAATATAAAATTATTCGAAAATATTTCGCTAGATACGTACTTGCAATATTTCGATCAACTTATTTTTGATACTTGCCGGCACTGTTATGCCCTTAACTTACCACGCTTTATAAGAAATCGTTCGAATTTTATAATTTGGTGCGATACTTAATTTAATTCTACCATATTTCTTTTAATCTTAAGCTAAAGAAATTTTTTTCCAAAAAAGTATCTTTTTAAAAAAGGCTTTTTTTATACGAATAAACTAATTTTTTTAATTAATTAAGAACCTCGTCGACGCGTTCCTTAATAGATTAAGTTCCTCGGGATATAGTAATAAATCTAAAAAACAAAGCAGTTAAAAATATACTAAATTCGTCGGGCTTTTTTTTATTTTAATTAATAATTTGCTAAACTTTTTGAATTCTTTAATTTTTTAATTCGGGTTTTTAAAAGGTATTAATTTATTAAAGGGTGCATCGTCGACAGGGACTACTTTTTTTTACTTAGGTTTATATATTATATTAATCTAAACGGTCCGATTATTATTAATCTTTTGTTATATTTCGTTCTATAATATTCCATATAAAGCATACGCCAATTTTTCGGCGTTAAACTAACTTAAGATCTTATTTCCGGGTTCCAGTTTATTATTAATAATTTCTTAAATAATTTTCGCGTTTTAATTAATGCAAATATTACTAACTGAAAAGATATAAAGGCTTATAACTTACTTATTTATCTTTTCGTTCGTAAGCCTGCTTTCGCTAGTAAAGCGGCTTATTATTTTACCGGCTGCTTTTTTTTAAGCTTTTCGTTAATACGAATATTACGCGTAACTTATCTTATAAAAACCAAAGGGATAATAATCTTCGACGGGCCAAACTTTAGGATTCCTTCCATTACGTCCGGGTTTATATTAAGCGTTATTTTTGATTTGGCTATAAAATTAAGTCCTAGAATTAATAGTTGCATAACGTAATAATTATTAACGACAAACAAAAGAATAGTAATTAATCGGCCAGTTAACTAAACGGAAACTTCGATAATACTTTCGAATAAAGTCCTTTTTTAAAAATTAAAGCTTAAAAACGATATACGGATCTATCGTATAACCAGTTCATATCGCTTAACGTACGACGCAATTATAACGTTCGATTTTGCTTTAATATTAATAACTTTATTAATTAAGTTCTTGCCATTTCCGTAACCTATTTTAACTATTAGTTTAAATAAAGGGATAATATATTTAATTGGATTGTATTATTGGATTAATAAAACTTTACCTTTCTTTTAGCTTTCTACTTTGTAACCGATATTTATAGTAAAGATTTTAACGGATTTTTTTGCTTTTAGGATTTTTGATTTTTGCATTTTAACTTCGGTTATTTTAATCGTTTCCTTATTTTTGCGATTAAATGCCTTTAAAGTTTTGGCGGCTATAAAATTCTTAAAAGCTTTTCCGAAATTTAGGTAAACTTCGATTAATTCAGACCAAGTAATTTCAAACTTCCTTTTGGAATTTTCCCGGATTTTTTTTCCCCAGAATTTAATTATATGCTTATCGATTAAGTTTTTATAAGTAAAGGTATTATCCGTTTGGGTTTTATCGTTTACTTAAAGGGTATTAACTTTCGTTTAAAGGATATTATTTATTTAAATGCCAATTTTTATATTATGGAACGATAGTTTTTCGTACATTAATTTATCGTTATTAATTTCGTATACGGTTTTGTTTCTTTTTATACCTTCAAATATTTTTTCTTTATTCTTAAAACGTTTAGTTATTATAACGTTAATAAACATAATCGGCTGATCAAAGTCGTCGATCTCCAGGGCTTTAATTTCCTTTAAATGCCGGGTACCTTTGCTTTCGATAAGGTTACTTTATAGCTATTTATGTAACGGTACCTTTTTATAAAATGGCTTTTTATTATAATCGACGAAATAAGTTATATTAATTTCGGTTACTTTATTTTAATTAATATCGAGCTTTTATTAATTTAGCTTCAGGATCGTAATATGCTTTTAAGATTTAATTGGATTATTAATATCTAAATCGAAGCTAATTAATTAACTATTTACGTTTCGAAAAATGTCGTCTCGCTGATCAAAATACCGCATTTTTTCCTTAAATCGAACAGAGAAAGCTAACGAACCATAAATCCATTTTGAAATCTTTTTCCAAATTAGAATCTATTATTCGATCGCTTAAATCTTTAGGACTTGAAGAAATTGAATTATACCTAATATTACTTTGTTTTCCAGAAATCCAAGGAAAATAATATATTCATCGTCGGCGAGTAAGACCAATCCTGTAATTTCCATATTAATAAACAAACAGCATTTTTACATAATATATTCTGGCTTTAAGCAGAACTAATAGGTACTTTAATTAAAGCTACTAAAACGTTTACATTAACCTTAATAACTTCTACGGTAACTTTTTCGGCCTTAATATCCACCTCGTTTACGGTAAAGGCTTAATCGAATATAATTATCCGGCTAAAAATTAATTGTATTAATCGACGGGTTAGCATTATAGTTATATACCTAAGGTATTTCTTATCCTGGCGGAACGTAATATTATTATGTCCAAGTTGCTTTTCGGTTGCGTATTTTTTCTTTAAAAGCTTTTAAGTTCTGGATTTATCGGGCCTGTACGATTTTTAGGTCCTATAACGCATTCGTAATTTCTAATACCTAATTAATACAGTTGGATAGTTTTGGTTGCGGTTAAAAGCTTTTTGGTCGTTATTACTTAGGTTATTAAATCGGGTTAAACCGTTCTTTTTTTTTTGATTAATATCGAAACGGATACTTTTTTGCTATTATTTACGTCCTTTATATTTAAAAAGTTCTGCCTGATTTAAGGCTTAATCTTTGATTAATATCGAAGTATTATCGTAATTAATTACGTATAAATCCTTTAGTTTTATAAATAAATTGTTAAAATTTTTTTCTAAATAATTAGCAAATAACTTTTCCAGTAAACTTTTAATATATTCGTCCTTAATAGTTATTTTGCTTTTTTATTTAGCTTTTTTTAGGACTTTTTTTACCTTAATAATATGTTTTAAATAGTACTTATAAATATAATTAAGGATACCGCGTTAAGTTTACTTCGTTAAAATCCTTAATCGATCCTTAGCTATCCGAATTTGCTTTAAGTTCTGCAGCTTAAAAGTTTTTAAAATGCACTTAAACATTTCGTTTTATTAAGTTATATCATTAAATATAACTTTAACCCGGTTTTTTATAAAGGGGCTATTAATCCAGTAAGGTAATTCGGCAATTATTTTCAATTTTTTAAGCTTATATTTCGTAAATAATTTATTAATTCCTTTAAATTAATCGGTAATTCCAATACTTAAAAAGCGAAGGTCCGGAAAAGCCGATAAATCCGGAAAAATTATAAAAAACGAAAGCTTATTTATAATGTTAGCAAGGAAAGCGTAATTAGATTAATTAATAAGTTTAAAAGGTATAACGTCCCACACGGTTGAACGGGACACACGATTAAACGGGACACTTTTTAGCACCTTCCAATAACTAATGCAAATAACTTAACCACAACACGTCATATGGATTCAAATCAATCGTATTCTCTTTCGCCGACCGTATCTACAGCTTCTGAACAAGTGCACGCATTATATCAAGGCTTGTTGCGGACGCCATATTGCCATTCCTTCCTGCCAACCCGCCCGTAACCGACCATTTCCTAACGCGTCCAAGCCAATATTAGCCCCATTTCGTACGACCCAAAGCCGACCGATTAGATAATTATTTTCGACCGAATCCTTAACCCAAATACGCGAGCATTTTTGATCCGGCTTCAATTCGTTGAAGATATACGTCGCATAAGGTGTTATAGGACGCGTTGGGAACGTATTGGGGGGCGTGGGCGTGTTGGAGGGTCCGTGCGGGGCGTTTCGTGGGGCGCGTCGGTACGTGCTGTAGGGCGTGTTATGTGATGTGTTGGACTTGATTGCGCAATAATTCGGTATTTACGTAATTTAATAATTAAAACAAACGTTTCCCAGAAAGATGAATACTTGTTATATAGGATAAACAAGTTCTTTTAGTTAGCAGAAAGGTTGTGGCAAAGAATTGCTGTTGACAGCTGCTGAAGTTGGTCGGTTGCGGGCGGGTTGGCAGGAAGGAATGGCAATATGGCGTCCGCAACAAGCCTTGATATAATGCGTGCACTTGTTCAGAAGCTGTAGATACGGTCGGCGAAAGAGAATACGATTGATTTGAATCCATATGACGTTTTGTGGTTGAGTTATTTGCATTGGTTGTTGGAAGGTGCCAAAAAGTGTCCCGTTTAATCGTGTGTCCCGTTTAACCGTGTGGGACGTTAACGTCCGATATAAGTACTTTTAATTTTATAAATGATTTTAAATTTTGGGTTAATATAATATTTCGTTTTTGCGGTAAGTTAATAACGATTCCTAGGTTTATTTAGGTAATCGTATCCTTAATTAACTTTAAAAATTTAATTAAATTATTAATACTTTAAGGTTTAATTTCGTTAAGCTTATTATTGTAAGGGTTTTTTATTAATTAGTATTAAGCGGTTATATTTAAAGCAGGATTTTAATTTTTTATAAGGTTAAGGAAGTTCGGTGCTGGTAATAATCCGTATTATAAATGGGCTTAAATAATAATATCAAAAAGTTTCGATAAGCCTTTAAAAAACCTACTAAAACTTATTTTAAATTAATTAATGTTATCAGTCTTAAAATTATTTAGATTTTAAAATACTGCTCCAAACGGAATATGTTTAGGCATAAGGTAGATAATTATCTGCGATAATTATTTTGGGTACATTTTCTCTTTTTTTCGGATTTAAAAGCTAAGTAACTTTCTTTTTTTACTATCCGTCCGAATAACTTTATTTTAATTATCGTTACGTCGCTAGTTATCTGATCGTACCTTTTCCAACTTACTAATTAATACTTTTATTATTAACTTAAACGTTATAACATTTAAGCTTAATAAAAAAAGTAAATCCCAAATAATATCGCTTAATAATAACTAAATTAAATACTATCCGATTAGCGTTAAAAAAGTTTAAAATATATTTTATAACGTTTTTTTCCTAATTTCTGCATTATATTAAAGGACGTTATTTTTTTTTCGATACTTTTCTTTCGTATGTAAAATAAATAACTTCATAACTTTATTCCTTTTTTTACTTATGTTTGCTATCTTATCCATATCGTTAATTTTATCGTCGCTACATTTATTCTAATTAGTTCAAATCCTAATAACTACGTCGCCAGTGACGCAATTTTAACCTTTTTAGCCTTTATTAATTAAATCTTATATTTTATTTTGCTACGTAATTTTCCTGTTAATACGTATAATGTCCTGAATTACGTAATCGGTCCAGAATTTAAGTAATTAATTTATGATTCAAAACCGGTTGCTTATACGTTTATACTCTTTTACCATTGTCCGAATAAAGCTGTTTTCGTAATAAAGCTTTAATTTAATAGCTTCCTTTTATTAATCGTATAAAAGGTCGCGTTTTTGTCATAATTGCGGTCGTTAATTGTATGCCGCTTAAGTTATTGTATTCGTAACTATTATCGTAATCGTATTCGAATCCAAATACTTTTAATTAAAACCTTATCACTTTCATTCCTTCCGATTTGTTAATCGAAAATTAAGGTCCGTCGGTAGCTAACAAAAGCCAGTATCCTTTCCTTAGTAGCTACTTAAATTGGAACGAAGAGACTTAATTTCGATTAAAACATCTTTGATGGGCGGGTTACGATAAAATAACCGAATGCAGCGGTAATGAAGGCAAACAAAAATACTGTATTTAGGTCCGTATTGAACCAGACTAAAGATGAGTATATAAGTAGACGATAAACGATGATAAACATGTCTCGGGGTTGCGCCCGGCGGAAACAGCTCCTAGAAATACACATGTAGAGCTGACTAACTAATTAGCCAAGCCATGCCCCCTGGCCCGGCACCCTGCACCATTTCAATGTTCCGATCAGAGGGAGCCTTTCCATATATAAGGTGCTAACGCACCTCCTGCTAGCTAACATATCCCCTTAATTCTACGGCGTTAATCATTACACTTCTTTACTTTTTAAAACTACAGCTTTCCATTCTACCTTTCCTCCGGCAATTAAATCCTCCTAATCGGCCAATTCCTCCTCTAAAATCACTCGTAGGTTGTTCTTCCGCCGATTAAAAGCTTCTGTAATATCTATTAATCCTAGCTACTTTCTAAAATGCTTAAAAGATTCGCGTATCAAGGTCTTAATTAGGCTATCAGCCAGTATATCACCCGTAAAAGTATAATCTACTTTAATTATATCCTTTTCTGCGGCTTTTTATAACTAGTAGTTATATATATCCACATACCGCAGCTTCGTTTGCAACAGGGTGACGTCGGCGTTAATAAACCGTATCGTCTGTTAAATATCGCACTATATATTTGGGGGTCCAACACTAAAGGTAATTTCCAGCTTTTTAATTAATCGAAAACTAAATAAGACCTTTTTTACAACTTATATAAAAAATAATAATTCCGCTTTTATTATAAAAGTAATTATTATATTTTACTTATTCGTCTAACGTATCACACAAGCGAGCGAGACATACAAGCGAGCGAGACACTTCTTGGCACCTCGCAACAACAAATTCAAACAACTCAACTACAACACATCCAATTAATTCCAGTCAATCGTATTATCTTGCGCCGATTGTATCAACAGCTTCTAGACAAGTGCACGCATTATATCAAGGCTTATTACGGACGCCAGGTTGCCATTCCTTCTTCTTAGGCCGACCGCGACCGACTAACTTCAGCAATTGTTAACAGCAATTCTCTGCCACAACCTTTCTGCTAGCTAAAAGACTTTGTTCATCCTATATAGCAAGTATTCATCTATCTGGAAAACGTTTGTTTTAATCATTTCATTATGTAGATATCGAATTGTTGCGAAATCAAGCCCGATACACCCTGCTATACGCCCTGCCATACGCCCCGCGAGACGCACCGCGAGATGCCCCGCACGGATCCCCCAACATACTCACAACACGCTTCTAACGCGTCTTATAACACGTTCCCCGACCTATATCTTTAACGTATTAAAGCCGGACAAGAAATGCTCGCGTATTTGGGTTAAGAATTCGGTCGAGAATAGTTATCTAGTCGGTCGGCTTTGGGTTGTACGAAATGGGGGTAATATTGGCTTGGAGGCGTTGGGCATTGGTCGGTTGCGCGCGGGTTGGCAGGAAGGAATGGCAATATGGCGTCTGCAACAAGCCTTGATATAATGCGTGCACTTGTCCAAAAGTTATAGATACAGTCGGCGCAAGATAATACGATTAATTGGAATCAATTAGATGTGTTATGGTTGAGTTATTCGGATGTGTTGTTGCGAGGTGCTAAAAAGTATCTCGCTCGCTTATGTGGCACGTTATTATTTATTACTTTTCCAAATAACTTTATAACATAAGCTTAAAAACTTTTTCGATTAATCGTATCGTATACGAAAAAATATCGCTCTAAATATTTAACGAATTTTTACTTCCGAACTGCAATACTAACGTCTTAATCCCGATCAGGTATAAAATAACTCGATCGGCAGCTTTTTAATATACGTTACTAAAGTTCAGGTTAAATCGGGCAAATCGGGATACCGTAAAAGCTATATGAGGTCGCGTATTAACTACTACGTATAGAATAGAACCGATTTTCTTTTAATATTTATTAACAAAACCTAGATAGGCCAAATTAAAATTCGACAATAGCTCGACGTTCGTTATTAGCGTATATAAAAAGTTATTTAAACATTTTTTAAAAATTAAGTTAACTAACTTATTTATAGAGTTGGATTAAAATAATTAAAATTTTCTCTTAGTTTATTTCTAATTATTTCGATATCGAAGAATTATTATAAACCTTTATCCTCTGAAGAAATATGCCGTTTCCGTATCTATTAAATTAATTAATCGACGAGGTCCTAATTTTTCTTATAATATACTGTAATAATATCATTTAACAAAATAAAAATTTAAGTATTTCCTAACGAATAAAGCAATAAAGTTTATAAAAATAAGACGAATTTTTAATTCTGTAAATATCCCAATAAAATCTATTTACTATAACAAAGGTAACTCCTTTAATCTATATAATGACTTTTAATTAAAAAGATTTTATTGCGTTACGAATATGTTAAGGGCATTTTTATATATATTTCGTGGGTTAAATTAGCGTTAGCGAAAGCATTTATAATATTATACTGCTTAAGTTTTAAATTAAACCTACACGCATCGATGAATTGAATCCGTGCGCCTACCTATTTCCTACTAAAACATACCGTTTTTACTTTTTTATAACAATTAGAAAGAAAATACTAAAAATATCGGGATAATCTTTTTATATTCATTATTACGTACTTTATTTATTTTTAAAATCAACTCTCTTTTTACCTATAGTATTTTCGACTGATGGCTAGAATATTACCATATGATAATATTTAACATAGTAAGAAACTTAAGTTCTATGTAATAATACTTATATCAAACTTTGATCGCTCATAATTTTACTATTAATTCCGAGACTTAAAATATTATTTCAAGTATAGATTTATTAAGTAAAAATGTGTATTAGAAAGATTTTTTTTTAATATTTTCAATTTTCTTTTTATAATTACAGTCGAAGTAAAACGTGTATGTTTTGGTGAGAAACAGGTAGACGCACGGATTTAATTGATCGATGCGTGTAGCTGCGATAATGATTAAAGATCGAAATAACTTTTCAGTTAATATAAATACGTATATATCGTTACAAACGTTTTTAAGCTATTAATCGTTTCGTACGACGAAACATATTTTGTATTTTTGTAATTAACTATATTTGTTAAACTTGTAAACGTATACCTACATATACCTTAAACCCTGTTTCTCTTTAGCAAAAAACTAATAAACGGCTTTCTAGGATTGCATTTTTTTTATAGCTTTGTAAGTAAACTCTTTGGGCTTTACGAAATATTTCTCTTCACGGGTATATATTTAGCTTTGTATAGCCTTACGGCGATAACGGTAAATCGCGCTTATATACCTAGTTTAACGATCAAATACCTTTCTATATATTAAAATATTATAGTCTTTCCAATTAAAATATCGCGTACTTCGGATAATTAATTTCCTTAAATTTCTGTAACTTACCAGCCGGTTATGATGCGTACCAACAAAAGGGGCTAAACGTTCTGCATTAAATGCGGCTTTGTATACCCTGTATTTGTGTTAGATAATATCTTCTTAGTACGAAATATACGGGGGGTTTAATCTTATTGCCCGTAAAATACCTTTGTCTTTTACCGTTACTTTAAGTTAAATAATATAAATAGAATTTAGGGTTACCTCGATTCCTTTCGTCGGCGTAATAATCGTAACAATTATTAAGGTAAACGTTGGCGGAAGTAATAGACTAGGAGATAGAAATAGTTGGAATATAGCGGCCGTATAAGGATAATCAATTCTTTACGCACAAGTTTGTTTTTCTTTAATTTATTCGTCTTTTACGTTAGTATCGTTTTAGAACTATTCCTTTTACTTAGCCGATAACTAAATTATTCCGCTTAAATCTTTTTTTCCTTTTATATATATATTAAGTAGTTATTAACTTAATTAAGTATTTTTATCTGTCGAAATAGGTTCTGCAACCTTTTTTTAATAACGTAGGAAAAGTTGGGTTTTAAAGTTTTAATATTACTTATAAAAGTAGCTTTTTCGTTAAACTCAACGTTTCGAATAGTAATAACACTACTAATTAATAAATTCTAGACTTCGTAAATATTCGTAAATCGGTAGCCGACGATATAGCCAATATATGGTTTAAAATTTAAATTTTATAAATTTTATTCTTTTTTTTTTTTAATAATGGCACCTACTATAACCTTTGTCATATAGCCGTATATTCGCAGGTAGGCTTATTAAAGCTTCCAGTTAAGTATTGTAACGGCGTCTTTATACGCCAGGTAAATATAGTGAAACTTGTATAAGTTTTACTAAAAAAAATGCGTATTTGAAAGTACGGTTATACAGATATATTACAACTTTAAGGATATATAGGATTAAAAACGAAGGTAATTTAGCGCTATTTTACATCGCAATCGTTTTTTTTTAAAATCATACCCCCTAAACGTTCTGCATCCCCGTTCTGGGCGTAGGTATGTAGTTCTAAAGGCTTAACTCTAATATAAAACAAAGGCGATTAAAGCATATTTCGAAGTTGATAATTTTTTAAGATTTCGTTATCGCATTCGATTACCTGTAGAAAAACCTTATCTTGGTTTTTCAGAATTCCTAAGAAATGCCGAAACGCTCTAATTAGTATATCTTACTTTCGATTTTTAAAGTAAATATCCCAGCTAAAACCTAAATATTTATTAATAGCAAATATAACGTATCTATATTCTTTAAGATTTTCTTTAAAGTTTGGAAAGTCGATGGCAATTCTCTATTCTAATCGGAAAGCTTCTTTTTTCAGCTCGCGGCGTATTAGTCTTTTAGCTTTCGCCTTACCGCATACTTGGCATTCGACTATTATAAAACCTTTTAGGCGAACTCCATTTATATAGAACTGCAATTGGGCGGTTATTTCGGGCTTTAGTTATTTTAATTTTAAGTGCCAGATTGTGGCGTTATCGATTGGTAATGGTTTCGCTGTATACAAGTTAACGTTTCGTTTATAAGCTACCAAGGTTATATAAGTAACTATTACGTTAACGTGCCACACATATAAGCGAGAGACAAATATAAGCGAACCACTTTTTAACACTTCCTAATAATGCACCCAAATAACTCAACCACAATACATCAAATTGGTTCAAATCAATCGAATACTTCTTTGCTAAAGTATCTTACCTCACCGAGATCAAGCCCTATTTTTGAAGTTGTGGCTGCGCCTGTGGCGCAGCTATAGCTAGGACTTTTCAAAAACCTGTAGCTCTAAGTACCGACTCATAAAAGTACCCATAAAAGTATCCATAAAAAACAAACCTCAATAATACGGCCTAATATCAAGTTATGATTTTTTGGGGCTCGTTCTAAGCAGTCCCATACAAATTTTGGAAAATCTAATTTGGAAACTGGCAAATATAATAGCAATAAAAATAAATAGAATATGATAGAAAAGTTATCATATAGAGCTTTAAGAGAGCTTCCTAATCATAAATATAACTTTCTAATCGGGGTTAGTTTGGCGGAGATATTGAAGATCTAAATCAAAATTCACGTTCTGAGCAGACCTTCAATTCGGAACGCCTTCATGGCTACGACGCTACAACCACAACCCGTACGGCTAAAAGAATAGATGGACGAGCTTCTCCCATACTGAATTACCCTTGGAAGGTCCATGGCAAAATGTTGCGACCGGTAGTTGTTGCGTCGCAGCAAGGAGGGCGTTTCGGACTCAATTGACCGCAATCTTCTCATGGCTGCAACGCAATAACCACAACCCGTACGCTCGAAAAAATTGATATACGGACTTTCCCTATACAGAATATACTAGAGGAGCCCGGTGCACGATGGTACGACCGGTGGTTGTTGCGTCGCAGCGATGAGAGTGTTGCGGTCGTCTATTTCCCAGGTCTGAACTTGGCCGTATTAGCTTTAATGATCACCCGAAAAAATTGAAATTTTTTTTTTACTATATGTCTATTAGTTTATATTCGACGCGTATATGAAGTATCAAACTTATCGGACGTAAATTGGCTGCACAATAGCTTCTTTTTATTTATGTCTTTGAATCTTTTGAAGAAATTGAAGGAAAGTTGATGATTTTGGTGGGAGCCCCTAGAACGAGACACCTATCTGCACAAAATGAACTCAGGTCTCACTGGCTTCTTACGGGGATATAGGATTTGATTGGTAAATTTTTAGCGTAATATAACAGTACTTTGAAAAACGAGCCAGAGCGGCCTGAGCTAGCTAAGATAAACTGTATCTACAGCTTTTCGACGAGTGCACGCAGTATATCAAGACTTGTTGCAGACGTTATATTGCTATTTTCTCCTCCTAACCCGCCCGCGACCGATTAACCTTTAACGCGTCTAAGCTAGTATTATTCTCAATTCGTCAAAATTAAAGCCGACCGACAAGAAAACTATTATCAGCCTAATTCTTAACTTATATACGCGAGCATTTCTTATCCGGCCTCGATCGTTAAAGATATACGTTATAGAATACATTGGGAAACGCGTTATAGGACGTATGAAAGGACGCGTTAGAGAGCGCGTTATGGGACGCGTTAGGGGCGTTGCGGGGCGTCTTGCGGGCCGTTTTGCGGAACGTGTCGCAGGGCGAGTCGGGCTTGATTTCGTAACAACTTAATACTTACGCAATTAAATAATTAAAACAAGCGTTTTTTAGAAAGAGAAATACTTGCTATATAGGATGAACAAGTTTTTTTAGCCATTAGAAAGGTCGTGGCAAAGAATTGCTGCTAATAGCTGCTAAAGTTAGTCGGTTGCAGTCGGTTTAAGAAGAAGAAATGGCAATATGGCATCCGCAACAAGCCTTGATATAATGCGTGCACTCGTCGAGAAGCTGTAGGCATGGCTAGCAAAGAAACATTCGATTGATTTGAGTTGATTTGAGGTGTTGTGGTTGAGTTATTTAGATGTGTTGCTGAAAAGTGTTAAAAAGTAGTTCGCTTATATATGTCTCTCGCTTATATGTCTGGCACGTTAATATCTTTAATAATAAATTAGTTAAACTTATTTATTAACGTAATAACTACTTGATCGTCTTTATTTCGCATAAAATTATTAGTTCTTTTGTTATCTTACTACTATCCCTTTTTCTGGAGTTGCCGGAAAAATACCAGGTTATATATAAAGCTTTCATAATAGGTTACGTCGTATAAATGTAACGCTTTCGTACCGCTAAGGCTTCGAAGTAACCTTTCCGTACCCTTTAATCAGTACGAAACTGTTACTTGCGTATAATCTATTACCTTATACGGTTGGCCTAAAATTTAAAAATCTGTTAGTAAAGCTAAAAATGTGGATTATAAACTTTAAGTCCAGAATTAATAAATTTTTTAAAAAGTAAAACGTAATATTTATTGTATTACGTTAACGTACCCCACCACCGAGTCGCGCACACCACCGAGTTGCGCGGTTCTTCTGCCATTTCAACTACGCAACTTTAATCACTTATTTCTCAACAGCATAACATAAAGCGGCTTACAAAAGCAGCTAGAATAAATCTAATCGTTCAGACGAAACGGAAAAACCCGCAACTTAATTATAAACGGCTTTATGCGATATATGAAATTCTCGAATCTACTTTAAGAAACTGAATTTACGGCAAACCTTCCCGAGCCGATACAGTTTCCAATTCGCGCAAATTGACGCTAGCCGAAAAGAAATCTATTGTTGACCGAATCCTTAACCTAAATACGCAAGCGTTTTCTGTCCGGCTTTACCATGTTAAAGATATAGCAAATTTATTACTTGCCTAACGCGTTGCAGAACGTATTAGGCTTAACTGGGCGTCGAGAGTTGTTAAACAGCAAAAAAAACTTTAAACGCGTTTAAATCTGAAGATCGATTATTAACGGGTTTTATTTGAAAATCTAGAATTATTTCGCAAATAATTCGAGCTTGTTCGGGTTACAATCGCGAAGTAAGGCATCGCAGAAAAAGATATTTACAACTTCAACGAGATTTAATTCTTAATAAGGCTTTTCATAATAACGGGCATGGTAATTATTAATACCAAAAAACGTGGAAAACCTAAACAAGCGCAATAAGGAAATAAAAAATAGGTTACAGTTATTTGGGCTGTTAATTTCCAAAGTTAAGCTATGCTACCATTTATTATTATAGCAGAGAAAAATCATTTTAGGTTTTAATACCGCGATAATCCACTGCCAGCAGCCGATTAGAAAATCGTATTAAATGATAATGGCTGGACAACAAATAAATTAAGTCTCGAATAAATTTAGCATTTTAACAAGCATATTCGGACGCGTACGAAAGGTTCGAAACGTTTCTTTATTTTCGACGGCCATAAAAGCTATTATTCGATGGAATTCGAAAAATACTGCGCTAACAACAATATTATTACGCTTTGTATACCCGCGCATTTTTCGCATCGGCTTTAACCTTTTAATATATTTTGTTTTTCTGTTTTGAAACGCGCTTATTTGCGCTATATCGAAAACTTAATAAGACGCTATTATACTTATATTGCTAAAAAAAAGATTTTCTTGCCGGCTTTTACGACGCGTTTCAAATTACCATAACGTCCGATAATATCAAATCTGGATTTGCGAAAATTAATCTTGTTTTATTTAATCCCAATAACGTTCTTTCCGAATTAGAAATTCCTTTAATTATGCCTACACCGACCGTTTTCCCGCTAACCTTTATCGGTTCCATTTATTCCCCGCCCGCGAAAACCCTTAAAAATATCAAGAAAGTAACGCAGCAATTACGTTATTTGCAAAAAAAGATTAGAAACCAATAAGATAACTCGTTAATTAAAATAACTAAATCGGTTTATCTTTTGATTAAAAATTATTTGTTAGTTCTGTACGAAAATATTTTTTTTCGGAAAAAAGTTACTTAATTGCGCGAAACAAACCATATCTTAAGCAAACGTCGCAGGACTAAAAACAAACGTTTTCAAAAAGAAGGAATATTTACTATATAAAAGGGACAAGCTTTTCTAGTTCAAAAAGAAAAAGGTGGTAAAAAAATACAGCTAACAGCTGCTGGAAGCAATCGTCGTAAAAGGGTTGAAACCAAGGAACGGAAGTGTGGCGTTTGCGGCAAGCCTGGGCATAATGCGCGTACTTATGTAGAAGTTGTAGATACGTCTAGCGAAAAAGAATCCGATTGATTTTAATTAATGCGATATGTTGTTGTTAAGTTATTTGAATTTGTTGTTGCGAGGTGCCTAGAAACGCGCGACTCGGTGGTATGCGCGACTCGGTGGTGGAGTAGGTTAATTAAAGATTAAAAAGTACGCTAAAATTTAGCTTACTTTTTGTAAAAATTAATCGACTTTTTAAGTTGTTAACTTTTTGATAGATTTTAATAAACGTTTAATCTTTGTTTTTAAAGATTAATTAGAAATAATATAACTTTAAACGTCGGCAATTATTTTATCGCTAAAGCGGAAACTTTTTAGAGCTTTGCTAGAAAATGTATAAAAGCATTAAAATAAGGTATGATAAGCGTCTAAATAAGCCTTACAACAAATACCTTATGTATCCGATTCTTGTTGCTTTCGTTTACTTCTGTTTCGGTCCGTTTAAGAACTTTTACGACCGTTACGTTTCGACTTACGCCCGTAAGCCCTTTTCCGCGATAAAAGGTTAATATCCTTAGTATTTTCTTGATTAAGATTGCCCTAATTAAAAGGTCTTACAGAAGTCTCTTAAAAAGTCGGAAATGTTACCTTAATATTTCGTAATATAAATGGGGGATAAGTTAGCGTTTAATAATTTAAAAAGTTGGCAGCTATCTTTTAGTAACTAATCGTACCGTTATCGGTTTCGGGTTTTTTACTATTTAAATGGCAAATATCTAGGCTTTTATAATTAAAGCTAAAGCTGTACATAAGTCGTTAACTTATATAATCGCTGTTTTCGTTTTTAAAACGTTATAACGTTATTCCTAAGCTATCATTTTTTACTACTTTACGATTTACTTATTTAGTTTCTTCGCTAACTTCGAAGTTTATTTTAGCCTTTTACGGTACTTTTGTTAAGTATTTTTTATAAGCCTGTTATCATATACCTTGCCGGATTCGGCCAAAGTGGCGTATTACTCCTTTAGACTTTTTCTTTAAAGGAGATTCGTTTTTTTAATTGCTAGGAATACCGACTTTAGGACTTATTTTATAAGGTCGTTAATCTTTTCGTAAAAGTTCTTGTACTTTCGATTTTTCGTAGGTATACGTCGCGAAGCTCTAAATGTAGGCTTGTTTGCCTTTTATTTTTATTTTAGAAGTATTTGTTAAGTAACTCGTATAATCGATTTCTTCGACTTGTATGATTTCTTCGGAAAAGGAACTGACTGCTTACGTCGTTATCTGACGAAGTAATCTCTTCGGATAGGAGGTTATATTGGTTTCCGTAAGCTCGACGGGCCATGCATTATTCTGATCAGGGTCGATATAACGCTAAAAACCAAGCGCGTACGCTTTGGATTAAAATTCGCCTTTGAAGCGATCTCAGTCCTTAGATCTCTTGTAGATAACGGAGGACGTCGATAGTACGATTGCCATTGTAGACGAGGTATATAGTAATTGCTATTAATGTACAGCCTATATCGTCTCAGCAGCAGCTGATCACTTGATAATAACGGGAATTGGGCGAATGAGACTCTTAAATATCAGCTAGCCACTGCCCCAAAAGACTGAATTGATAAGTGCGCAATTATTGTGCTACTTATTTGACAGCTGGAGAAGGTCGTCGCAAAAAGGTTAAGACGGAAGAACGGAAGTATGGCGTTTGCTGCAAGCTCGAACATAATGCGCATATTTATAAAAAAGCTGTAGATACGTCTAGCGATAAAGAATCCGATTGAATTAAATTGAATTGATATATTATGATTAATTAATTTGAATTTGTTATTACAGAATACGAAAATTCGCATAGCTTGTTTATACGCTCAGTTTGTTTATATTATATATTAACTATTTTAATTTATTATCTAGACTTCTACGGTATTATTGCTAATATAAATCGTACAATTAAGTTTAATAATTAGTTAAATCTAACGTCCCACACCACCGAACGAGACACACTACTGAACGGGACACTTTTTGGCACTTCCCAGCAATGCACCTAAATAACTCAACCACAACACCTCAAATCAACTCAAATCAATCGAATATGTCTTTGCTAACTGTATTTACAGCTTCTCGACGAGTGCACGCATTATATCAAGGCTTGTTGCGGATGCTATATTGCCATTTCTTCCTGCCAACCCGCCCGTAACCGCCTAACTTCAGCAGCTGTTAGCAGCAATTCTTTGCTACAACCTTTCTACTGGCTAAAAGAACTTATTTATCTTATATAGCAAGTATTCATCTTTCTAAGAAACGTTTGTTTTAATCGTATAATTGCGTAGGTCTCGAGTTATTGCGAAATCAAGCCCGATACGCCCTGGCATACGCTCTGCTACACGCCCCGCGAAACGCCCTACGAAACGCCTCGCACGGACCCTCCATGCCCCCTAACGCGCTTCCAACGCGCTCCTAACGGGTCTTATAACACGTTCTCCGACGTATATATTTAACGTATTAAAGCCGGATAAGAAATGCTCGCGTATTTGGGTTAAAGATTCGGTCGAGAATAGTTATCTAATCGGTCGGCTTTAGGTCGTACGAAATGGGGGTAATATTAGCTTGGACGCGTTAGGGGGGTCGGTCGCAGGCGGGTTGAAAGGAAAAAATAGCAACATAGCATTCGCAACAAGCCTTGATATAGTGCGTGCACTCGTCGAGAAGTTGTAGATACAGTTAGCAAAGAAACATTCGATTGATTTGAGTTGATTTGAGGTGTTGTGGTTGAGTTACATTGCTGGGAAGTGCCAAAAAGTATCCCGTTCAGTGGTGTGTCCCGTTCGGTGGTGTGTCCCGTTCGGTGGTGTGTCCCGTTCGGTGATGTGGTACGTTATAGCTAATATATATTAAAATTTTTATTTAATACTAGTTATTTTTAAATTTAAAATAATATTTCGATAATCTATGTACTAGTAAATAATCCGAAATTTTTTTAAATCTTTAAACAAATAACTGACGTACTATACAAAAGAACTGTATACCTTTTAGCACTTTACAGCAACAAATTCAAATAACTCAACAATAACGCATCGCATTAATTCAAATCAATCGGATTTTTCTTCACTAAACGTCTCTATAACTTATCTCAGCCAGCTTAGATCTCCCTAGCTCGTTTTCTAAATGTACTGCTGTATTACACTAAAAATTAAGCAATTAAATACCGTACTTCCGTAAGGAGCCAGCGAGGCCTAAAATCAAGTTTTCTAAAACAGGGGTCTGTTCTGTGGCTTGCTACCCAAATCATCGAATTGTTTTTTAATTTTTACTATCTAATAAAATAAAACCAATTATTTAAATAAGAAAAAATGGTTATATAACTGATTTATTGTTGATAAATCTAATACTTTATATACACGTTAAATAAAAGCTAATATACATACAGGAGTTTTTTCAATCATTTCGGGCGATAATTACAGTTAATACGGCCAAGTTTAGGTCTGAGAAATAGGCGACCACAACGCCTTTATCGCTGTGACACAACAACCACCAGTCGCATCGTGGTGCACCGGGCGTCCTAGGTACCTTTTATGTGGGAGAAGCCCGTATGTTAATTTTTTCGGCCGTACGGGATGTAGTTGTTGTGTCGTAGCCATAAAAAAGTTCCAGACTCAATTAACCGCAACCCCCTCCTTGCTGCGACGCAACAACTACCGGTCGCAACATTTTGCCATAGGCCTTCCAAGGGTAAATCAGTATGGGAGAAGCCTTTCTAGCTATTCCTTTGGCCGTACGGGTTGTAGTTGTTGCGTTACAGCCATAAGGGCGTTCCGAATCGAAAATTTGTACAAAACGGAAATTTTAATTAATTTTTTTAAAATTTCTGCTAAATCATCTCCGACGGAGAAATTATATATACGGTTAAGAAGCTCTTTTTAAAAGCTATAACGTTCTACACCACCTCACCGGATGCACCACCTCACCGGATGCACCACCTCACCGGATGCACCACCTCACTGGATGCACCACTTTACCGGATGCACCACCTTACCGGATAGTTTTTGGCACCTTCCAACAACTAACCTAAACAACTTAACTACAACACATCAAATTGATTCCAATTAATCGTATTCTCTTTCGCCGACCGCATCTACAGCTTCTAGACAAGTGCACGCATTATATCAAGGCCTGTTACAGACGCTATATTGCTATTCCTTCGTTTCAACCCGCCCGCAACCAACCAGCGCCCAATATAGCCAAGCTAATATTTCACCCACTTCGCTAGAATTAAAGCCGACCGACGAAAAAACGATTAGCAGCCGCATCCTAAACCTATATACGCGAATATTTCCTGTCCAGCTTCGATCGTTAAAGATATACGTGGCAGAATACATCGAGAAACGCGTTGTAGAGCGTGTTGAAAAGCGCGTTAGTGGGCGCATTGGGGGACGGATTAGGGGCGCGTTGGAGAGCGTTGCAGGACGTTTCGCAGCGCGTGTAGCAGGGCGTATAGCAGCGCGTATCGGGCTTGATTTCGCAATAACTCGAGACTTACGCAATTATACGATTAAAACAAACGTTTTCCAAAAAGATGAATACTTGCTATATAGGATGAATATGTTGTTTTAGCCAGCAGAAAGGTTATAGTAAAGAATTACTGTTAACAGCTGCTGAAGTTAGTCGGTGGCGGTCGGCTTAAGAAGAAGGAATAGCAACCTAACGTCCGCAACAGGCCTTGATATAATGCGTGCACTTGTCCAGAAGCTGTAGATGCGGTCGGCGAAAGAGAATACGATTAATTGGAATCAATTTGATGTATTATAGTTGAGTTGTTTAGGTTAGTTGTTGGAAGGTGCCAAAAACTATCCGGTAAGGTGGTGCATCCAGTGAAGTGGTGCATTTGGTGAGGTGGTACATCCGGTGAGGTGGTGTAGGACGTTATATAATTATATTTTTCTTTATTTTATAATGAAATTTTATTATTTATTTTATTTGCGAGTTTTCAATAAAGGTTTTAGAAAATTTGTATAGGACCGCGGAGAACGGAGCAAAAAAAAAGCAACTTGTTATCAGGCTCTATTTTTGAGGTTTGTGTTTTTGTAAGTCTTTTTGTGGGTCGGTACTTAGAGCTAAAGGTTTTTGGAAAGCCCTAGCTGTAACTGCGCTGTAAGTACAGCTACAACCTCAAAAATAGGGCCTGATCTTGATGAGGTAATCTATAACTTCTTTACAAATACACGCATTATGTCCTAGCTTGCTGCAAACGCCACACTTCCGTTACCTCAGCTAGCTCAAGCCTTGCTGGCTAGTTCTCTAATTTTTTTCAAAGGTTTTCAATATACTGCGCCAAGACGCTAGAAATTAACCAATCAAATGCCGTATCTCCGTAACTAGCCAGCGAGGCCTGAGATCATGTTGTGCGAACAGGAGTTCCGTTCTAGACGTCGCTACTAAAATCATCTGTTTTTCTTTAATTTTTTTAAACAATCTAAAAATTTAAACAAAAAGAAATTATTACGGAACCAATTTAAGCCCATTAAGGATAAAACTAGGAATACGGATCGAATAAAAGTTAAAATATATATAGGAATCTTTTCAATTTTTTCGAGCTATAATTGTAACTAATACAGCCAAATTTAGACCTGGGAAATGGACGATCGCAACGCTTTTATCGCTGCGACGCAACAACTACCGGTCGCACCATCGTGTACCGAGTTTCTTTAGTATATCCTATATGGGAAAAGTCTGTATATCAACTTCTTCGGCCGTACGGGTTATAGTTGTTGCGTCGCAGCTATAAGAAGGTTCCGGACTTGATTAACCAAAGCGCCCTTATGGCCGCGACGTAATAACCATAATTCGTACGAGCAAAAAAATTGCTAGACGGGCTTCTCCCATATTAAGTTACCTTTAGAAGTCTTATAGTGAAATAATATACGCGGTAGTTGCGTTGTTATAGCTATAAGAGCGTTCTAGATAGAAGATTTACGAAGAACGAAAATTTTAACTTAAATCTTTAATATTTTTACTAAAATAATTCCGAGTGGAAAGTTATATATATATATGGTTAAAAAGTCTTTATAGAGCTATATATAATAACTCTTTTTATTACCTTTTACTTATTTTTGTTACTATTAAGGTGCAATATAAGTGAGCGGGACACACAAATAAACGGGAAATCTTTTTCAGCTATTCTAGCTATTCATCTTCGATCGTCCATTATTTAACATCAATATTATGAAACGCCTTACAAAAGAAGCGAAAATAAACCTAGCTATTTAACCTAAAAAACAGGACCCGAAACTTAGTTATAAAAAGCTTGGTTTTATTTATAAAGTTTTACATATTACCTTAAAAGCGCGAATTAACAGTAGATACGCCCGAGCCGATATTACCTCTTCTTTGTAAAAATTGACGCCGACCGAAAAAAAATCGATTGTCGACCGAATCGTTAGCCTAGATACGCGAGTGTTTTTTGTCCGGCTTTAGTATGTTGAAGATATAGTTAATATATTGCTAGCCTAGCGCGTTATAGAACGCGTCGGAGTTAATTAGTCGTCGAACTTTGTTAAACGGCAAAAACAATTCCAACCGCGTTTAAATCGGAAGATTAATTATTAACGGGTTTTATGCGAAAATTTAAAAATATTTCGCAAATAATTCGAGCTTGTTCGAGTTATAATCGCGAAGTACGGTATTATAGAAGAAGATATTTACAACTTCGACGGGATTAAATTTTCAATAAAGTTTTTTATAACAACGAGTATAGTAATTACCAGTACCGAAAAACGTAAAAAACTTAAATAAACGTAATAAAGCAATAAAGAATAGGTTATAATTATTAAAGTTATTAATTTTTAAGTTTAAGTTATGACGCTATTTATTATTATAACGGGAAAAAAGTATTTTATGTCCTAATTCCGTAACAACGTATTACCAGCAGCCGATTAAAAAATTGTATTATATAATAAGACCTGGATAATATTTAAATTATAAGGTCTTGGATAAGCGAACGGGATAGACAAGAGAGCGGGACACTTTTTAACACCCTTTAATAATATATTCAAATTACTTAACTACAATATATCAAATTGCTTCAACTTAATTGAACACTTCTTAGCTAGCTGCATCTACAGCTTCTTTCCAAATGTGCACATTATATTAAAGCTTGTTGTAGATGCCATATTGCCATTTTTTCCTCCTAACCTATACGCGACCGGGTACCTTCAGTAGCTGTTAGCAACAATCCTTTGTCACAACCTTTCGGCTAGCTAAAAGAACTTGTTTATCCTATAGAGCAAGTATTCCTCTTTCTGAGAAATCTTTGTTATAATTATCTAATTGCGTAGGTATCAAGTTATTGCGAAATCAAGCCCGACACGCCCTGCTATACGCCCCTCGAAACGCCCCGCAACACCTCCCAACGCGTCCCTAACGCGCTTTTCAACACGTCCTATAACGCGTTTCTCGACGTATTCTACAGCATATATCTTCAACGATCGAACTCGGACAGGAAATGCTAGCGTATATAGGTTAAAGATTCGGTTAATAATCGTTTTCTCGTCGGTCGGCTTTAATTCTTGCGAAATGGGGTTGATATTAGCTGGGACGCATTAAGAGTTTGTCAGTTGCGGGCGGATTAGGGGAAAGAATAGCAATACAGCATCTGTAACAAGCCTTAATATAATGTGCATACTTAGAAAGAAGCTGTAGATATAGTTAACAAAGAAATGTTTAATTGATTTAAAGCAATATGATGCATTATAGTTAAGTAATTTGAGTATGTTGTTAAAAGGGCCAAAAAGTGTCCCGCTCGCATATCTGTCCTGTTCGCTTATCCGAGACGTTATCTAAAATAAATCCAGCATTTTGACAATATATTCGAACGTGTATGAAAGGTTTAACCCTTTTTTTTTTCGACGGCTACAAAAGTTATTATTTAATAAATTCGAACGGTTTTATGTAAATTATGATATTATTACAATTTATATACTTACGTCTTTTTCGCATTAGATTTAACTTTTTAACGAATTTTTTTAGTTTTAAAACGCGCTTATTTGCGATATATCGAAGACTTAATATTACGTTATTATATCTATATTGTACAAAAAAAATTTCGCAGGCTTTTATAACGCGTTTAAAGCTGCCATAACGTCCGGTAATATTAAATCTGGATTCGTAAAAGTTAGCCTTGTTTTATTCGATCCTAATAACTTTTTTTTCGAAATTTTTTTAATTGTACCTACACCGACCGTCTCCCTCTTAACTTCCGCCGGTTTTATTTTTCTTTTCGTGAAAACCTTTAAAAATATGCGTAAAGTAATAAATAAGGTCAATATTTACAAAAGAAAATTAGAAGTTATTAGGGTAGCTCGCCAACAAAAATATTTAAGTCGGTTAATCTTGTAACAAAAGGTTATATATTATTATTATATAGAACCGCTTTTCTCGCGGAAAAGAACGTTCAATTACGTAAAACGAACTATATTTTAAGTGAACGTTTAAAAACTACAGATAAACGTTGTTAAAAAGAAGGAATATTTACTATATAAAAGAAATAAGCTTTTCTAGCTCAAAAAAAAGGGGCGGTAAAAAAATGCAGCTAATAGCGGCTGGAAGGGGTCGCCGCAAGAGGGTTAAAACCAAGAAACAGAAATATAACGTTTGCGACAAGCTCGGATATAATGCGCGTACTTATAAAGAAGTCATAAAAACGATTAGCGAAAAAAATCCGATTGATTTGAATTAATGCGATATATTGTTATTGAGTTATTTGAATTTGTTGTTGTAGAATGCCAAAAAGTGTCCCGTTTATTTCTATGTCCCGCTCACTTGTGTGGTACGTTATATCTGTTAATTTTTAAGATAAACTTTCGAAAATTTGTATAAGAGTGCGGAGAACGAGGCTAAAGATTATAATTTGATATCAGGTCTTATTTTTGAGGAAAGTGTGTTTTTATAGGTTTTGTTCTAATCGGGTTAGCGGGATACCTAGAGCTACTGTGTTATTTCAAAGCCTTAGCTTACCTCATCGAGATCAGGCTCCATTTTTGAGGTTGGGGCTGCGCCTGCGGCGCAGCCGTGGCTAGCGCTTTTGATGAAGAAGTAGCTGCAAGGGTCAAATGTATCGACTAAATCTTTTTGATAAAAAGCTCCACAGAAATAACAAAACCTCAAAAATAAGGCCTGATGTCAAGTTGTAATTTTTTAGCTCCGTTCTGCACATCTTTATACAAATTTCCAAGAATCATTTACTCGAATTCTTCGAAAATAACTTTAATCTAACGCCATCCGTTTTGTGATTACGAAAAGTTAATACAAAGTTAAAATCTCTATCTTCCTATATACATTTAGTTCTAATCAGGACGAGATTGATATTACGCGTCCGAGAAAATGCTTGAAAATCTCGTTACGTATATGCTATAGCCTTTTACCCTTTCTGGGCCAGCATGATTATAACATAACCCTATAAGCTAAAATAATAATATATAAGGCTTAAAACCGCCTATAACAAACCTCGAAGCATATTTTCTTCCTGATTAGCCGAATACAGGCGACGTATTAAAAGGTTTAAAGTAAATATCTTAAACTTTTAAATATCTAACCTTATAAAAACTTTGCGCCGTCGGTTTATTCGTCTTATATTAAGCGCTATACTTAACGGGCAAGGCCGTATTTTACGGAAGGAATAAGTAAATACGGTACATAATCTGCTTTTTAGAAAAGTTAATATTTTTTTCGTTATTAAAATAAACTTTGAAAAATTCTTAATTATCTAAGCCTCTTCTTTAATAACGTACTTAATCATTATTTAAATCGTATTTTTAATTAAATTAGCCGAAAAATAACGAACTTTTATATTAATAGTACTATGTTTTGCTTTTATCCTAATACCTAGAGAAAGGAAAAACTTCGATTTAGGAATATTTAATCGTATAATTGCTGGATAGCATAACTATAGTTTTTTGGTTCTAAACAGTTATCAAGCGATTAATTCCAAACTGTTATATTAAATCTTATCTTCGAACGACGATATAATTTGGTTACTATTAACAGAACATATTTATTATCGGAAAGGAGAAATTTCCAGCTTAAATATGCCAATATCCGTAACTTACATTTCATTTCCCCTACTTACGTACATTAATTTACGTATATAATAACTGCCAGCGGCGTTACAGAAAATAATATTCCGAAATATAAGGTTTTAGTAAAACTAGAAATTTAATTAGCTATAATTATAAGGCAAAGGTCCGGCATTTTAATATTAATCGCCCCGAAATTGACATTACTGTTTTTTCTGTATCTAAAAGTTAACGTTCGAATTAAACGTATTTAAATTTCCTGCTAATTAATGCGTTTAAGTTATTAAGTAAAATCTCTGTAGTTCAGCTAAACAGCTTACGTATTATTATAAAGATTATTATTTATATTAATAACAAAGCGAAAATTGTAAACATCCGAAATTACCTAATTAAAATTATAGTAAACCGGGGATATTTATCCAAGCTTATAAAAAAAGTTTTTAAGTTTTATAATTCCGAAATGCTTTACAGAAACTAAGCTTGCATATACTACAAATTAAAAGAATTTAATAATCCTATTTATATCGTAATATTCACCGTCGCTTTTGGATTAGGTATAGATATTCCGGATATTGGTTAAATAGTATAATAGGAAATATTAAGAAGTTGTGAAAGGCCTCACCTGTGCCATCTGTAGCTGGTTGCCGATTGGAGTTTATTTTCTAGCTAAAAAGAGAAGAAAAGAAAAAAAGTGAAAATACAGTTATGCGCACGAATTTAAGGAACGGCGCTAACGCTGCTTGGCATCGGCGTTCAGCCGGTACCCTTAACAGGGTTCTATATAGCCCCATAACATTACCCCTCCACTTATCCTAATTAGGTTTAGCTTTATTCATAATTAGTAACTGCGCTAATCCCCGCTTTTAATTAGTCAAAAACCCGGTTTCCGAATCGACATTAGCTTTAGTTATTGATTGTAGGCTTTCATCGACCCACATATAAAAAGGACCTTTATTCCTATCTACCTGTAACCTTTTTCTAACAATAATAACCCAAATCGTTAAGTTATTTTTCGCTACCCCCCCTTTTTCTTCTAAATTGCGCTTTTCCTACATTATTAATTAATCGCTTATAAGCTGATTAGGTACGCCGTAGCGTTTTCAAAATGCCCGGTAAGAAAAAAGCTATTAAAAATTCTGGCTTTTTTAACAACCTTGCAGCGGGCGATATTTTCGCGTTACGCATCCGCGTCGCCCTAGCAAAATATCCTTTTCGTACCCGAAAGGTGGCCTGCTTTATTTATGTTTCCCGTTTCGCCGAAAACCCGAATACCTTTTATATAAATTAATGAAGTAATTACGTTGCTTTTAAATAACTATTTTATTTTATTTTTTCCCCGTTTATATTTTTAAGCAGGAAAGTGGTTAAGTACGTAATCTGTACCGGTTATAACTATAGTTATTTTAAGGTAAATTTCCTATTGGCCTTTTTTATTTTTTTACTGGTACGCCTTTTAACGTTCTCGAGCTCCGTAAAGCGGTTTATACTTTTTATAAGGCTACCCCCAAATACGATTACCGAAACTAGGGTAAATGCGATTTTCGTAAATTATTTCCTCGTTATTTCCGCGTTATTAATATTGCTCTTTAGCTTTTATTTATGCTTAAAAACCGTAAGTGTTAAAATTTTACGTTTTCGAGCTAAATTTCTATACATTACGCGTAAAAAGATACGTATACGTTATTAATCCGCTATTCGTACGCTGCTTACTTATTACTTAAACCTTCGGTTCCGGTATCCTAGTTATTTCCCGTAACAAAGGCCGTATCGAACATAAAAATAACAAATCTTAATATGTAAGCAGTTTTTATACAAAATTCCCGTATTATTTATTAACTGCTTTTTAGGCCGAGTTGATCGATATTGGCAACCGTATCGCCTTTATTTTCGAAGGCCTTATAACCGTTACTTAGTCGATCGACGAAAAAATCCCCGTTTTGCCGGGTATTAAAAAAGGTAACGCCGATGGCGATAATAAGAAGTAACTAAGCGCGCGAGTATTTTCCGCGCTTTTTGTACGCAACTTAAAAACTGCAAATTTTTAAGTAAATTATTAAGTTTATAAGTTTTTAAGAAATTAAACGTAACCGGCGTACTATTTATATCTTAATTATTATCTTTCTTTTTCGTACGTTGCTTATAAATTGCGATTACGTTATTTATAAGCTTAAATAGCCTTGCTTCGGGACGGCTTTTCCGAAATTTCCGCGTTTTTTATAAGTTGCTTTTACGCGATTTCCGAACTATTTTCCGGCCGGCCCGTTTCGTAATACAGCGTTACAGCTAGGATTTATTATTATTAATTACGGGATTACACTTTTTTCGAATTTTTATAAGGCTATTATATTTGCAAATTTTACGAACGGCTTTTACGTAAGTTCTGTATATTTTTCTTACTTTATTAAAACTTTTTCCACTTTTTTAATCCGGACTTAAAAAATACTTTTTATTTTATATTCGGGCTTTATATTCCTTTCCGGAATTACTAAAGAAAATTACGTATTCGCGTTAACTTATAACAGCAAAAAGTTATAACTTACGCGGTTTAACAAATTTACGTGAAAACGGTTATAAATCTCTTTCAGCGTATTTAACTTATTTACGAAAAAAATTAATTACCTTAATTATCCGGTATTTAACTTAAAGCTACCTTAGCTTTTTCGACGGCCAAAAAGTAACAATGTTTTTAAAAATAGTTATACGTTAGTGCTAACCTCGTATCGTTCGGCAAAGGCGTAATACTTATTCGCAGCTTTTTCTTAGGCTTATTAAATAACTGCTATAACAGATTAAGTAAATTCCATTTTTTTCCGCAGTTTTTTAACGAAATTTTCCGTTTTAATACACGGATCTTTTTTAAGTACCGAATTATTTTTTACCTAAAGAACCGGGTTTACGTAATACCCGTAAAGGAAAAAAAAAAGGCTTAAACTTATCGAAATCGTATTTCGGTTATTAATCGCAAATATTGCTTCCGGAAAAAAATTTGCTCTATTCTTATTAAAAGTACGTTACGAACGTCCGTAAATAAGATAATACTTTTTAATTAACTTTTTCCGTAAAACTATTGGTTTCGGAATAATACGCCGTAAAAAGGCGTTAATTTATTCTTATTAACTTACAAAACCTGTTTTAAAACTTTCTTACTTAATTCGTTCTTTTATCGCTTATAATAATTTTAAAGAAAACATAAAATTTTTAGTACGTTTTTACGAATACCTTTGCGTAAACTTTTACGTTTATCGTACGTATTATTTTTAAAACGATTAATTTAAATAATCGGTCCATTATAACTATTAAAAGTTCGGGTCGTATTCGAAAACAGCTGGCAAATCGGTTATGAAATCGATCGACAGTTTACTATAAAATCGTTCGGGAACCAGCAACGGCTGTAATAACCCCTTTTCCCTATCTTTCTATACGTTTTTATGGCTACATACGTCGTAATTCCTATAAAACTACCTAACCGTACGATATACACCCGGCTAAAAAAAGCTTCTCGCAAATACCGCTATCGTAACTTCTCTACCTAGGTATCTTAATATATAAAAGTCGTACGTATTTTAAATTAAGGCCGTTTTAAGTAGTTCTTAATCGGAAATTTATAAGTAGTCGCAAAATTAAGAGAAATCTTTAACATTTAACAAGCATTTAATAATAAATATTATTAGCTTTAGTTCGGTAAAAAAATTACGCTCCTTTTCGGCAATAGCTCGAATAACGCGAGCATAACTTTTATTGTACTTTAACGCTACGTCCTAAACCTTCTGGAAATTTTCGTAATATTGAAATACCTATGCTACCCGGAAAAATTCACCCTTTTTCGTACTTATCTTATTAACTGCCAACGGCTTACTTACGTTATTTTCGCGTTTTATAAATATTAAAAAAATTTATTTTAACAACTAAAACTTATAACTAGCCTTCTTGCTATCGGCGTTTCCCGAAAGCATATCTTATTCTCTACGCGAAAGCGCGTCGGCTTTAATATTTAAGCAGCCCGTACGAGAACTTTAAATAAAAGTTAAACCGTAAAAGCTTTTCAGATTATTTTACTTAATATTTATTTAACTTTTTTACCGCTATAAAGTACTTTAAGTTTTTATAATCGGTAAACACCTTAAATAAAGCTATTACGTTAGGTAATTTTATATTCCAAGCTTTTAAACAATTAATTACTGCTAAAAGCTTTTGATTATATATTTCGTAATTAAATTCGGTAGCGGTTAACTTTTTTAAATAATAAGTGATTAAATATAATACTTCTTACTTATCAACCTAAAATCAATACCTTCCGTATACGTATCCTAAATAGTTCGTTTTTGCTACTATAAGCTTCTCGAAATCCCATTACGCAAGGATTAGTTCCAATATAAAGGCGCTCTTAAGTTATTCGAACGCCTTTTCTTTTTTTCGTTTTTAATGGAACGGGATCCCTTTCCGAGTTAAAACGACTGAAAAGGTCGTCAGCTCCGCGTAATAAGCTATAAACTCGCGATAAAAATTCGCAAATCCTAAAAAATTCCTTACTCCTTTAAATATTTTAAAAACTTTCCATTTTTTAATCGCGCGCAACTTTTCGGAATTTATCCGTATTTTTCGTCCCGCCTTTATAATAAATCCTAAATATTTCATTAATTTAATAGCAAATTCGTATTTAGATATATCGAAACTGAATTTTTTTTTAAACAGTTTAAAACCTCTTTTACCTTTTGCATATAATTTTCTTTAAACCTTAAAAAATAAATAAAGATATTATGCATATGTACGGAACAAAAAATACTAAAAATTCTCTTAATACCCCGTTTACGTAACGCTGGAAAATCGTAAAACTACCGCATAATCCGAACGATATTACTAACTATTCGAATAACCCAAAGCGTATTTGGAAAGCGGTTTTTTATTTATTTCCCATTTTAATCTTGATCTTATAAAACATTATTCGGACGTTTACTTTTATAAACTATTTCGCGTAAAATAATATCTTTAAGATTTTTGAAATTAATAATAAAGAGTAACGATCTTTTTCCGTTATCCCGTTTAACGCCCGATAGTTGTAACAAAAGCGTAATCCTTTTCCCGGTTTCCTTACGAATAAAACCGGGGCCCCGGCTAGTAAGCTGTTTACGCAGATGTACCTTTTATCAAAAAGTTCCGTTAGAGTTTTTTTTAGCGTTAGCAGTTCGTTACGTAATATAGTATATAAAGGTTCCCATAATATCTGTATCTTTTGTCCCGCCTTGTCGCGGCGTAATCGTATCTTATAATTAACCCCTGGACGGTAAAAAAGCAAGGCGTTTTCTAGTTCCTTATCGAAAAACTTCCCAAATACTTTTAACTTAAAAAAAAAATTTCATTTATTAATACTTTATTAATATCGGTTAACGTAATCGAAAATAATTAAGTTTCTTATTAAGTTCCTTTAAAATTTTTTATTTTTCGAAATTTCGATTAGAAAACGGCTGCCGATATTTTCCGGGTCTTGCAAACGGTTCGTACGCGGCTTCCTTTTTTTTTCGTATCCTTTTTCGTAAACTTTTATATATCCCGTTACGCTTACCGTTAATGAATGCTTCCGCGTAAAATATACGACGTTATAACGTTTTATCTAAAACTTTCTTAAAATAAAAAGTAATTTAAGCCATCGATAATATAAGCAAAGGTCCTAACCTTAAACCCGTCGACGTCCGTCTTTATGTATATTATCTCTTTAATTTCGCCTTATTGGCACCGGTTTATTTTTCGAACTTTTTTAATCTGCGTAATTTTATTAAAATACGTAATAACCTTAGGCGTTTTATAAACGTTTCGTTTATAACTGCGAAGTATTTATATTCTTAATTAATAAATGTTTTTACGAATTTTTTTAATTAATATAAACGTCGATAATAAATAAAATACCGTCTATACTTTATTTTACGATTTTTATCTTAGCCTAAATCGCTTTTCGCTTCCGAACGCGACAATATTTAAAAGCAATTTTTTTCCTTTTCGCCTTTTAACTTTAATTCGTTCTATTCGAAAGTTTCGATAAAGTTAATCCCGCTTTACGGTCTTTTTGCTAGTAGTAACGGGTAACGGTTCGTCCTATAATTAGGACGCTTATAACGAAAGCAAAAACATTTTACTTTACAAACGTTACGCTTTTCTTAAAAAATTTATCGTACGCGTTATTTCGGCGTAAAGGAAAAGGCGCGGGGTTCTTATCGCTGCCGACATATCGTTAACATTCTTAACATATTTACATCGCCGTTCGGGTCGGTAACGGCCTTATCGTTATCGCTTGGCGAAATTTCGACAAAGTTGCTAGCTTCTTTATACCGCGTTATTTTTTCGAGGCAACTGGCGATTTCTATCATTTTATTTACCCACGCGTTATAATCTTTTAACAAGTTTACCGGTATTAAAATTTAGGTAAGTTTCCGGTTAAGGGCCTTTTTTAATAACGTAAGCTTCGCTCTTGCTAATTATATCATACTTTCCGCGTCGGTTAATATCTTTTCGAAAACGGGATAAAACGACGAAAATTTTACGTTATCTATTTATTTTTAGTTTTTAAAACGTTCAGCAGCTTTTTTTTATACCGGTCGTTATATTGCTCGTATAGTACTTAAAAGAAATTTATAAGGTCGTAATCACTATTTAAATTTTTAGTTATATAATATATAAAAACTGTTCGTTATATATTAACCCTAACCCGTTCGTAAATAACGTAAAACTATTTTTGAACCCTTTTTACGAAGATCGCGTCGATTTCTAACTTGTAAAAAATAAAAACGTATTAACTGGAGAACTTTTCTTTCGTCTCGTCGAATTTTTCGGGCCATAAAAGCGGTTTTCGTTTCGTTTTAACCGTCGTCCCCGTCGTCCAAGCTGCTTTTGCGGCGGAACTGGTTAAACGTTCGATTATTGCGAGATTACGGTCGGGGGGACGTTCGTTATTAATATCACGTTTCGAACTTGTAACTAATTAATAAGCTCCTATTAATTAACTAAGTTTTACTTAAATTATTCGGCCAATTGCGGTAATTCGTTATTTGCCCTATATTAAGCTTTTACGTACTCGCGAAATTAAGCCGCTTCTTTTTAGCTTTCCATAAACTGCTAACTTATACGCTATTTTATAGCAGCTATAGAATTCGTTAATATATCCGTAATTGCATTAAATACGCGTTGTAATTCCGGGTTTAAAGGGGCCTCTTGCTAGGCTCTAAAAGAAACGTTCGAAAATCTTTCTAACTGATCCCGAACGTCTTTTTTTCTGTTAAATAGTAAGCTAGAAAATATGTAAAAGGCTTCACCTGTGCGATCTGTAGTTGGTTGCCGATTGGAATCTATTTTTTAGCTAAGGAGGAAAGAAAAAGAACAAGTGAAGATAAAGTTATGCGCACGAATTTGAGGAGCGGCGCTAACGCTGCTTGGCATCGGCGTTCAGCCGGTGCCCTTAACAGGGCTCCACACAGCCTTATAACAAAAGCTTTTCGATAAAGGATTTATAACAGCGATTTGGTTAAGCGGTTCGTAATTATAAGCAATTAAACATAACTAGCTATAAATAAGTTATATTATTTGTACCTTATTAGATATTTAGTAAAGATAAAACCGAACTGTTTATTACAAAACTGGTTAAAATAATAATAGAAATTTAGACCCGGTAAGTTAAGAACCGTATTGCTTATTAAAATATAAAGATTGTAGTGGAAATCGACGTCGCGGATTCAGATAATAAGAAAAACGATAGGTTATCTGTTGCAAATAATCCTGATTAAGACGAGATAGTCGTCGAATTCCAATTTTATCTTTCGGTTAATTAAGATATTACTTGCGTTATTCGTAAACTTCTTAAATAAAATTATTTTAATTTGCGGAATAGGACGAAAATAAAGTTTTATTAACGTACATTATTTAACGGCGAATACGTAAGTAAAGCGATTTTAACATATTTAAAGAAAGATAAAGTTGTTATAGTAAAAAAGGACTGTAATAACTTTATCCCGGTTAAAATTTGCTGCAACTTATATACGTTTGATTTTATTTATATACTCGAACTTTCGAACCTGAAAATTCCGCGTAAGAATAATTAAAAGCCGGTTTGCTAAAAGCGGTTACTTAGAAAATAATCGAATTATAGTATAAACGACGGACAAACGAATCATTTTTTGTAGGCTTATTTTTACTCGGCCGTAAAGAAATAAAGTGGACTTTATATTTATTAAATTTAAACGGTTTTTATTTAATACGTTTTCGAATAGGTTAAATAAAATTAAATACTTTTATTTAATCAAGAATATAGTTAAATTGGTCAAAGCGATTCCCGGGTTTAACAAGTAACAGTATTAGGACGTTTTAAAAGATCGCTTTTTTGTTGCGTTGTACTTAATTTACGAAAGAAACCTACTTTTTATATCGCAGAAAATATATAAAACTTTTCAAAAACGGCGGAATTCGTTTAATTTAAAGCAACGGCGCTCCTGTGTTCTTATATTTTGAACCGATTTATATAAATTACAAACTATAACCGCGTTATAAGTTCGATACATATCGGAAAAAATTACGTAACCGTTGTAAGCCGCGCTTTATTTTAATTAAAATTTACTTATTATAACCATTCGGTTTAGATTAGTAACTAAATATTTAACGGCAATTTTAGCAATTTAAATATTAACCCGGTATGCAGTTTACATATTTTCGTAATTCGGAATCGTAACTCCGGTAATCGTAACGCTTATACTCGTACGCATAACTTGCGATATATTAGATAATCTTAATTAAAAACCTGCGACGTTTCCGTTATTTGTAACGTCAACTTAGAACTTACCGTTCTTTAACATATTTAATTTGCCAGCTTTATTTTCGTTACCGTATCCATATTTGCTTAATTCGTTTGCTTTTATATCGTTACCGGAATCGCCGGCTTTACCAAAAGGTAACGATACGCAGCTCGACGTTACGGATAATATGTCGGAAAATAAAACCGAGGTAATAATCGCTATCGAAGTCGGAAAATCGCACGCTAAAAGCAAACGGTACTTATCCGACGATAGTAATAATTACGATACCTGGTCGAAAATCAAGAAACGGAATCCGGCCGGTTTAAATTAAAACTGATAACGCAAAACGCGTTCGGTTTCGAAACGGGGTTACGGTTATAAGGTACAATAAATGTAAATATTTACGTAATATCGGTTTAAGTTATTAATTTAAAAAAATATTAAAATACTAAAATTTTTTTTATTTTTTTGGAATAAGTTTTAAATAAATTTTACGACGTTATATATCTGCTTAAATCGTTAATAAGCAAGGTATATTAAAAATCGAAACGAACGTTATAACTTTTTTGCGGTTTTTAACAGTACATCTTCGAGTTCGTTAAAGTACGGGATGTTATAAGTATATTTCGGCAGCTTACCTAAATCCTTACGCGATATTAACGTTACTTAAAAATCTGAAATAATATTTTCTTTATACTGGAATAACTTAGGTATGTAAAAAATAATTACATAATAGAAACCAAGTTATTAACATAGATTTTATTTATTATATTTATTTATTTAATTTTAAATTCGTCAGGTATTATATAAATAATAATTTTTTCAAATCTGGATTAGTTATGCGTTATTACAGATATATAATAAATCTTTTGAATTAAAAGAATTAACGAACTTTAATATTACGCGTTCTTAGTTATAATATATCGCGGTTATTAGTAATTTATTTATTTTAATTTATATCTTTTAATTTATATTGTTAAATTAAAACTTTTAAATTTTATTTTCCGGGCCTTTTTTTCGAACCTGTCGCATTAGCTTTTAAAATATTCTTATCTTTTTCAACCTTTAAAGTTCCTTGGCTTAGATCGATTAGTTAATATTAAAGATCGAATATATGGATAAATAAATAACGTAAATGTTTTTTCGTTAATATTAGAAAAGCTATCTTTTTACTATAAGTATAGTTACTTCGGCGTCCGCTTTTTTTTAAATACCAGCTCGAAATATTTAAGATCCTGGCCTTATAATAAATTCGGAGCCTTTACGCTTTATAATTTTATTTTCCTAGGCCGGTAAATGGTATCCTCGAAAGCCGGTTTCTGGCCAGCCTTTTTTAAGGCTAGTTGCGTACGTTATCGTCTTTTTACTGGGGATTTCGATAGTTATGGTATTTTTACAGTAAAAAGTTTAGGGTTTTAATTAATACTTGCGGGTTCTTGTTATTTATTTCGTCATTATTTCGATAAGGATTTCGGTAATTGTAAATTGTTTCCGTCGAGTGCTTTTTCCGGGCCTTCGGATATATCTTTTAACGTTAGGTGCTCGGAAATAGGGCTTACTAGTATTTCCAATTACGGCTTTTAAAACTTTTTTTCCGACCCGTTTAATATATAAAAATATAAGGTTTCTGTTGTTTAATATTACGCTTTTTTTTTCGGCTTAATTCGGGTTCCGGATAAAATTCGGAATCTTATATTAGAATTTATATGAGTACGGATATATCCAGATACGGTAAATAATTACCAAAATCCTTGCTATTAGCACTTAATATACCTTAATATCCAAATATCCAGTTATTATACATGGTTACTTGATTATTAATTAATTACTTATAATCGCAAATTTTCCCTTCGCTTAGCATTATAAAGATAACATCTATATAAAATATATCATACGATATATCGCAGTTTTATTTTCCTAATCGGAATTATAAAATTGGCATATCGTTAATACTATTTATATTATGCAAGTTGTTATCGACCATAATTATTCGGAAACGTTAAACGGCCCGATTTGTACGAGTTTTCAAAAATTTACATTACTTCAATTTATAATATAAAAAAAATTTTTTTTGCGGTTTTAAAGGCTTACTATCTAATAATTCGTATTTATTTATTTATTAACTTTATCGAAGTACATTGGTATAAAGAAAAACGAATAAAGCTGCATATTATTTTATAATTTCGTCCAGATTTAATAGAACCAGGAATTGTATAACGTTGTTATATATAAATATATTTGCTATAACGTCTCAGATAAGCGAACGGCTCAGACAAGCAAACGGCTCTTTTTTTTCAATATTTTAATTACCCAACTTTAATTTTCTATTTCTTAACACCTATAACATAAAACGGCTTACAAAACAGCGAGAATAAACCTAGCCGTTTAGGCTAAAGACGAGACCCGAAATTTAGTTATGCGAAACTTAGTTCCATATATGAAGTTGCCCAAACGACCTTGCGAGCCCGATATTATAATAGATGCGTCCAAGCCGATATTACCTCCAATTCGCGAAAATTAACGCCGACCGAAAAAATATCGATTATCGAACGTATTTTTAACTTGAATGCGCAAGCGTTTCCTGTCCGGCTTTAGTACGTTAAAGATATGGCCAATATATTACTTATCTAACGCGTTATAGGACGCGTCGGAATTAAATAGGCGTCGAACTTTGTTAATTGTTAATACAAATTCCAGATTCATTTAAATTGGAAGATCGATTATTAACGGGTTTTATGTGAAAATCCAGAAATATTTCGTAAGTAGTTCGAATTTGTTCGAGCTATTATTACCAAATACGGCATTACAAAAAAGGATATTTACAACTTCGACGAGATTAAATTTTTAATGGGGGTTTTTATGGTAACGGGTATAATAATTACTAATACCGAAAAACGTAAAAGATTTAAATAAGCGTAACAAGGAAATAAAAAATAGGTTATAGTTATTTAAGTTATTAATTTCTAAGGTTGGGTTATGCCGTTATTTATTATTATGGCGGAAAAATTTTACTTTGAATCCTGGTACCGCGATAACCTATTGCTAATAGCCGATTAAAAAATCACATTAAGCGGTAATAGTTAAATAACAAATAAATTAAATTTAAAATAAATCCAGCATTTTGATAAATATATTCGGACGTGTACGAAAAGTTCGAAACGTTTCCTTATCTTCGACGGCCATAAAAGCTGTTATTCGATGGAATTCGAAAAATACTGCGCTAATAACAACATTATTACGTTTTATATGTCCGCGTATTTTTCGTATCGGCTTTAATTTCTTAATATTTTTTGTTTTTTGTTTTGAAACGCGCTTATTCGTTATACTTCAAAAACCTAATGCGATGCCATTATACCCATATTGCTAAAGAAGATTTTCTCGCCGGCTTTTACGACGCGTTCCAAGCTGTCATAACGTCCGATAACATTAAATCTGGATTCGCAAAAGCTGGTCTTATTTTATTCGATCCTAATAACCTTTTTTCCGAATTGGAAGTTCTTCCAGTTATGCCTACGCCGACCGTTTCTTTACTAACCTCCGCCGGTTCTATTTTACCCCCTGCGAAAACCCTTAAAAATATCCGCGAAATAATAAAATAAGGATGATACTTGCAAAGGAAAATCAGAAATTATTAAGATAATTCGCCAACAAAAATATTTAAATCGGTTAATTTTATAATAAAAGGTTACATATTGTTATTATATAAAGCCGCCTTTTTCTGGGAAAAAAAGGTCTAATTACGTAAAACAAATTATACCTTAAATAAACGTTGCAAAACCAAAAACAAACGTCTTCAAAAAGGAAGAACATATACTATACAAAAAGGACAAGCTTTCTTGGCCCAAAAAGAAGGGGGTGGTAAAAAAATGCAACCAACAACAACTGGAAGGGGTCGTTGCAAAAGGGTTAAACCAAGGAACAGAAGTATAACGTTTACGGCAAGCCCGGATATAATGCGCGTATTTGTGAAAAAGCTATAAATACGTCTAGTAATAAAGAATCCGATTAATTAGAATCAATTTGAGATATTATAGTTAAGTTATTTGGATTAGTTGTTGTGAGGTGCCAAAAAATGAGCCGTTCACTTGTCTAAGCCGTTCGCTTATCTGAGAAGTTAATCGTTTTATAGGTTATATATATAATCGAGATCTTTAAATATTTATTAAAATATTACTCCGATATTATCGACGGAAAATATGCGTTAAGGTATATATAACGTTAAGTAAACCAGGCTTTTTTGCACATAGTAATAAATCTCGTTTTATTAAGGCCTTATAGTACTGTAACTTTATTAAAAACTAATTTAGCAATATTTACATCTATTATTTTGTTAACCACTAAAAGGTTTAAAAAGAAGATATATTTAGTTAAGGATAAAATGTAAAAAGTGGCGCCGCAGTTAATATAGTTCGTGCTGAAAGTTAATCTGAAAGCATTTTTATTTTTATATACGCCTTAACTTTTTAGGAAATTGCCATATAAATCTCGTATATAGTTGTTATATTCCATTTTATTAACCTGCAGTAGTATTATTTAACAATTGTATTATGTTAGGTATTATATAAAAATTATTTATACCTAGAAAATTTGGAAATATTATAAGCTTACCAAGAGTACTTTCGGCTAATTAGGACGAGAATTAGAAAAAAACGGATATAAGATATAATAAATAAGGTAAAGTTTACATACTGAGTAATTTCTATGAGTTTTATTAAAAATAGAAAGGAATATATAAGGTTTTATAATATATAGACGAAGCCTATAAATAGTTAATAAGTTATATAAATATCTAAAAATAATATAAATAATCGATATTAAAATATATATAATTTAAAATTATGTAATTATAAATAGATAAATAATTAAACTTAGATAAGTTGTTAAATATTAACTTAAAAACTAACGATGCTTTTTCCTATAACGAAGCAATAATATAAAAAGAAAAAACTAAAATTTTACATATATTGCACAAAATCTTTCTTTTATTACATATTATTAATGCAATGTAGAAAATTTTCATAATTAAATATAACGTGCCACACCATTGAACGGTCCAAATCAGTTAGCGGACCAATTCTTTAAATATTCCAATTACTTATTTTTAATTGCCCATTTTTCAGCACTAATAATATGGAACAACTTATTAAACAAGGAAGAATGAACCTAGCCATTCAGGCTAAGAAACGAAACTCGAAACTTAGTTATGCGAAACTTAGTTCTATATAAAAAGTTGCTCCAACGACCTTGAAGGCCCGATATCGCGGTAGATGCGCCCGAGCCGATATTATCCTTCCCTTGTAGAAATTGACGGCGACCGAGGAAAAATCGATTGTCGACCGAATCTTCGATTTAGATACGTAAGCGTTTTCTGTCCGGTTTTAGCATGTTGAAGATATGGCAAATTTATTGCTTGTCTAACGCGTTATAAAACGCGTTAAAGTTAACTGGGTGATACGCTCTTTCCGTCACGGAAAGGCGGCGCCTTTTCTGCGCTGCAGGTGACGTCTTGAAAACAGGGGAAACGTCTTTAAAGACGTTATAGATATAAGTAGATAAACAAAACAAGCTGCGAGCTCGAGATAGTTTCTAAATGATCCATTAATAGATTGGGATTTGCTCTTACAATTGGTAACATCTTCGTAATGCTAAAACCCCTCGTACCTATATATCTTTTTTTTCTCGCTTAAAAACAGCCTTTCGGCAGTTTTGAAATTTCTTGGAAACGTTTTGCTTAACCGCTGGTTGATAATCGAAAACTTTCTCCTTCCGCCCGGACGATAATACCGAATACTGCTTATTACGATATCTTATTTAATAAATCAAACCTTATTTCCATCCCCGATAAGTTTTTTTGTTAATTTCTTTTATTTAACTTTACCTTATCGTATCCGTTCTTACCTTAATCCCGCCTTTTTAAGGTTTGGTTAATGCTGGCCTTAAATTGGAATATTCTATGCCAGTACTTTTATATCTTTAAATTAATCGGAAGTAAAGGTAAAAAATTGCTACAAGGTATAAGATTTTTTACAACGCATTTTGTTATCGCTTAAGTTAAAAAATACGATAAAAACACCCTTATTCGCATTCGGTCCTTTATTACCTTGCTAGGTCCAAAAGTTAAAAACAGATATACGAAACGATACATTAGCAAATCGAAATCAGCCAGCGTTAAACCTAAAAGGTACCCGGATTCGTAAGTAATTAACTCCGCCGAGGCGAAACGAGCGGTATAAAAAGTTAACGCCTATATTCTATTTCGATACGCAAACATTGCTGCGATCTCCGGTAAAGGCGGCCCGTATACGCCGGATAACAAAATCTAACTAGGCCCGTTTTAAGGTAGCCTTTAACCCCTGCGGCAAAACCGGGACCTCGACTTTCCTTTATCTCCCTTGCAGGTAAAACCGGTTAACGCCGAAACGGAAACCGCGGCAATCTTATAAACGATCGAAAACGCAAATTTTAAGCGATAATTTGCTTTGCTGTAATTACCTTTAAAAGATAAGAAAATTCAAACCTTATTTTCTTTATTAAACCTTAAACAAAACAAGTTCGAAAACGATAAATCCGAAAATTCGTCCTTATTAAAATTCCCAGCTTTAGAACGTATTCCAATTCCGCCGTCCGAAAAACAAATTTTACCGCAAAACTTATTTCCTAATCCTTTCCAAAAATAACCTTTTATCTTAAAAACGCGTCCGGTTTAACGCTCGGCTACAGAATCCGAGCATTTATCGATTCCGTCTTTTAAAAAACGGACGCCAGATATAACGGATAACAATAATAACCCTTTAGGCATAAATAAAGATCGTATTACAGAAATAACGACGGCCGTAACAGCAATCCTAGAAAATGGATTAATTCGAATCGTTATTAACAAAATTTCCGGTACTGTAAACGCCTTTATTAAAAGTTAAACATATAAGAAAAATACCTACGGCTGAAAAATCTAATACGTCGGGTTTTTTTACTTTAACTTTTTAAGTTTTTATGGTAAAAATGATTTAGTAATTATTGGTTAAAACGTGCATTAACGTAATATACATTTTTTTGCAGATTTTATCCGTAATACGGCAAAATCCGAAATAAAAAAAAACTATTTAAAAAAAGATTTTTGCGCAATTATTTCGCGGTAACGTATAAATTTGGTACATAGCTTAACTCGACGATACGGACCGAACGATTATGTAAAATAGCTTCGAATACGCGTTAACCAAAATAATTGCCCGTTTCCAACCAAATATTTTAAATATGATAAAACTTTTAAATACGTCGAAATACGACAAGTAAGCAATTTAATAAAGGAAAACGTTTCGTATTTAGGCGATAGCTTTAATCCGTGTATATAAGACGGTCGGTTATAGTATTTTTTTGTAATATATAACCTATATTTGGAACATAATAAATATTCCGTTAAAAATATAAGTTATAAAACTTACAATAAGCGTAACGATCGACAGTTTTATTACGCATTTCGAAAAAAAGATTAATACTTACAAAAAATAACTTTTATAATCCGGTAACTTATTTTTACCTTTAATTAACTTTACCTTTACCCCTTATTTTATTAATAACCAATTACAGCCTAAAATATTTAATGCCCCAGTTAACGCTATTTAACCCCTTAAGTTGCTTATTTAGGCCGTATATACCTTTGAAAATAACGATAAAAATAATTTTTGAAGTTATGGTTACGGTAGACAAGGCAGTTACCGTAAATTTCGCGGTAAAGGTTATAACGGATTTCGTAAAAGCAATTACCGTTACCGTAACCGCCTTAACTATTAATCCAGTCCAAGACAGGTTAATACTAACCGCCCCTTTAATAAAGAACGCGATAGTAATCAAGATATCGGGATTTATAAAGAACGAAAAAAACCTTTTTAAAAAGGATAATCAAAAAGTTACAGAAAACGCGGCTATAGTTACCGTAAATCTTGGCGCCCGTAGCGCAAAACTTGGAAAAAATGGGTTAAACCACGCCGAAATGAAAACGGTTACGTTGGAATTAACGACGAAGTTTACCTCGATAATAATAGCAAAGATATTAATTAGCAAAAAAAAAAAAAAATAAAAGCAGATAATTATATTTTAATAAATAAATTCGTAAAAAAAGACGATAATTTATATTTCGCCCAAAACGTTATATACGGTGGAAATATAATTAATTCTTATTACGATACCTTTTTTTTAAGTAAATAAAATAAAGCAACGATAAATAAGGTAACCCAAATACTTACATATTATTATTATGCCTAAATATTCGAAAACAAATCGACTTTTTTTATTTATAATATATTTTAACGATATTAACATATTATAACTATTAAAATATTTAATAAAACTTTTAAAATATAAATAACAAACGATAATACGAAAACCTTTATAATAAAGGAAATTTATAATACGATAATTACTAAACCTTTTAACTGTACGGGCCAATTTAATAAAATTTTTAAATATATTTATTACCGTATATAAATAACTTTTAAGGACGATTAAAAAATAATAAACGTTTATTTTAATATGGGCTGTATTAATATTTTAGCAAATAAAAGTTAACTATAAAAATTCGCTTTTAACGCGAAAATATTTATAGGTTAAAGTATTAAAGTTAAAAAAATCGAAGGTTTTATTAAATTTTCGGAAAAAGCCGTATTTACTTTTAAAATTCCAAGTAATATTTATAATACGTTTAAAATTAAAATATTCGAAATTAAAATATAATTAACTTAATTTTTTAAACTTAATATATTTTTGGATATAAAATTTTTAGTTAATTATAGCATTGTACTAAGTTACCTTAATAAAATAATAATTATTACGTTTTGTAAAAATATTTAAGTATTTATAAAGGTTATATAAAAGCCGAAACCCGTTAAGAAATAGGTCTTAACCGCCGTAAATACGGTTACCCCGCCTTATTTAATAATAACGGTAACCGTTTTTTATACGAATTTTCCTAAGTTTAACAAATAAGGTTCCGAAAAGGATTACGCCTTTATCGCGGAATACGAAGGCGTCGTTAACGCTATTATTTCGGCTAAGGTATTAAAAGCGATTTTTTTTTAAAATTATACGTCCGAGCTTATACGGTTATGAAAAAAGATCCGGCTTAGCAAAATTAAAGATATTAATAAGGAAAGTTACTTTTTTACGACGTAAAAAAAAGTATTTTTTATACAAACGGTTGTTACGTTAAATACGAAAGGAAATAACGTTAAACAAACAGAAATTAAAATTAAAGATTTTTGGCTTTTATAAGAATTCGAAATTACCGATAAAGTTATGCACGTTATGTATTCCGCGGAAACGATTAGCGAAAATATATAAAATATAATATGCGGTAATAAAATAAAATTCGGAAAAACGGCCTTATTACTCGGAATAAACCGTTCCGATAATATGCCGGAAATAATTACCAAAAAAGGAATTTATATACAAAATACGGAATTAACCTTAACGTAACGCTTTAAAAAGGTATTAAAAGTAAAAAGGATTTAGCAAACAAAAGGTATTATGCAAATATCAAAAAAAATAAAATACGTATCGACCTCGTCGAAGGATAGCAAAACCAGATTAAACTAACGCCTTTTTATGCATTAAAGATCCAAAACCGGAAATTTTTAAACGAAAAATTCGACGAAATGTACGATTTCGGCAGGATAAATTGGATAAATAAGCTTATACCTTTCGGCTACCCAGTTTTTATCGTTTGGCGTACGGTAAATAATATTCGTAAAAAGAAAATCGTCGTTAATTTTAAAGCGTTAAATAAAATAACGGTACTTAACGTATATATTTTACCCATTTAAAATTTTATCCTTTAAAAAATAAAAAGGTATAAGTACGTTATTATTTTAAATTACTTTTAATTTTTCCATTAATTGCTTATTTATAACGAATATAAAAATAAAATAATAATTATTTTTCCTAAAAATTTCGAAGTTTTAAATATAGTTTTTATAAAATTTCGAAATAACTTAACGTATATATAACGTTTTATAAACCGCATTTTCCGGAAGGTAAACGGTTTCGCTGCCGCTTATATAAACGACGTAACCATTTTTAATAAAATAACAAATAAATACGTTAAGTACGTCGAAATAGTTCTGGATATATTCAAAAAAAAAGGTTTAACTTTAACGCTTTCCAAATCTTTCGTTTAATATATATCCGTAAAGCTTTTCGGATTTAAGGTAAATAATTTCGGTTTATTTACAACCGAAAATCGTATATAAACGTTACGTAAATTTGCTTTCCCGCCGAATCTTAATACTTTGGAAATATATATCGGAATAATAAGATTTTTCTGCCGCTTTATTCCGTAATATTAGCAAAAAATCGAACTATTGCAAAAAAGGAAAACGGTAATATTGGAAAAAAAAAACATAAAAATGCTACGATCCTTTAAAAATCGGTCGGCGCCAGAAAACGATAAACCTCGAAAAAAACTTTTGTCCTTACCGACGAGGAAAAAAAAAGTTTCGCCATTTTGCAAAAATAATTAACGAAAACTTATTACTTTATGTATTAAAATTACGAATTTGTTACATTTATTAAAATAAACGCTTTATGCGTATGTAATTTTAAAATAATGATTTTTTATTATTTTAAATAAAATGGATAAAAAATATACGTTAATTTTGTCGAATTAATTATATTTTTATTAAAGGTATTAATTAAAGCAAAAACGAAATATGCCGTTCCCGAATTCGAAGTTGTATGTTTCGTATAAATTACGCGTAATCTTCGAATTTAAATTTAATTTTATACCTTATTAGTTATTATTTTAACGAATTATAAAATTATAAAAAATATCGTAAACTAAACGAATTTAAAATTTATAAATATCGTTAAAATAAATATAAAATTTATAATTGTATTAATTTATTTTTCGCAATTCTGCTTCAACGTTCGCTATATTCCGGGTAAAGTTAATTTCGTACTTAACGTTTTATTACGCCTATTTACGAAAGCGGACCTTGTAAATATTAAGAAGGCCTAAAACCCCGAAAAGTTTACTTTCGACGATATAGTAAAGGATTTCGGTTATATAACCGAAACGGAAATAACGATAAACGATAATTTTAAAGCCCGCTTTATCGAAGGTTATGTTACGAATAAAAAGTTATTTAAGATTATCGCCGAATTGCAAAATAAAGCAAAAAACGGCCGATTTACGAAATACTTCCGATACGTTTTAAAGGACGGCTTACTTTATAATATCGACATAACCGGAAAAAAACGATTATACATACCGTTTTTCTGCATCGACGAGATCTTCGATATCGTTTACGATAAAAAGTATCATTTCGGCTTTAAAAAAATAACGTACAATTTAAAAACCTTTATAATTCCCCGGTTTTTAAAAAGCTTACCAAATATATCGTATATTATTTTACTTATCGCGCGAACAATACGTTTCGATTATTACTATTAAAAAAGCTAATATTTATAAATAATCCCCTTATTTTTTTTTTATACCTTAACATAAAATTTTATTATCGATCTCTTAATTATTTTTGCTAAAGGGAAATTATAATATATCCTAAAATTCGACAAATTTAACTCGTTATTATCGGTAACCTGCAAATTTTCCAAAAAAATCTTTTTTTATACCAAATTACGCTACGTACAAAGCGAAATATTAAGCGGATATTTTGTTAAAACTTTTCCTTTTAACGGACTGGAAAATATTTAACAAAATTATTTTAAATCGGAACTTAAAGTTTATATCCGAATTTTAGCAAACCTGTTTCGCGAAATTCGGTACGAAGCTAACTATTTCTTTAAGTTATTATCTTTAAATAAATAAACAAAACGAAAAACGGAATTAAAATGTAAAAATAATCTTAAAATACTATATCGCCGCTTCCGACGTTTTATAAGTAAATATTATATTAACGTTTTAATATAATTTTAACTAAACCGTTTTTACCGTAATAAGTCGAAATTTAAACGAATTAATATTTAATTTTAAGCTTTAATTAATCTTAAATATTTTCGAAATACCAAAAAGATTTAACAACTTTAAAATAATACGGACTTTATATTAACGCGAAACGAAAGCCGCCATCGATTTTGTAACGACGAACTCGAAAATTAAGTACGATTTTAAACATAACCCGTTACAGTTTACAGTAAGCGACGAAGTTTTTCTCCGTTTTTATAAAGGATATTATTTACTTAACAGGTTTTTACGGAAATAATTACTTTAAAAAGCTAACTTTTTTATAATTATAAAAAAGATAAATAATTTGGTATACGAATTTAACTTTTTTCGGTACTAGTATATACATCAAATGGTTTCCGTCGCGCATCTATTTTTAACCTTACGGAACAAAAACTTATAATCGAAAAAAAGGCCGTAACCAAAACGTATATTCGTTAAAAACGATAGCGATAAATACGTATCGTACGAAATAAAGAAATTAACATCTCGCAAAATTTTTCGCGCGGGAAACCGATCTATATTTAAATATTTCGTACTGTAAAAAAATTACGATACGAAATACGACGAATAATACTTTCGGAAACTGCCTATGAAAAACGTTACGAACTTTGTCGAAAAATACAACCGTATTTATAAATTATTTAAAAAGAAATTAACATTAAAGCAGTTTAAGCCAGCAAACAAAATATATAATATAAAAACGAATAACAAAAAATCAATAATAATTAACTTTAAAACAGGAAAGGAAAACGATTTGTTCCGTAAACCGTTAAACGAAACGCTTTTCGACGAAACCCCGAAGTAAAAATTATTTTATATCAACTTTAACCTAAGGTATTTATCATTTTTAACCCGATAAATTAACGTACCTTATATTTTTACCGTTTTCCTATTTCTGTTATTAAGGCCGTATTAAATTTTATTTTTCTTAATACTTACTTTTACTTCTATTTAATCTATTTCTTATTTTTAAGCGTTCGTACATTATAATATTGCATTTTTACGACCGTATTATTAACAAATTTATTTTTATATATTTTCGAATAATTATTTCGCATAATTTTAAAATCGATTAATTTTTTTAATTTTAATTATTTTACTGGCCTTTTTACGCATTTACGATAAAATATACCGCCAAATAATAGCAAACGTTAAACCAAATTCCGGAAAAAAGTTTTAATTATAAAGGTTTTTTCCGAATTTTATCCGAAGAAAATAAAACGTTAGTAAACGATATAATTTACGTTACGACCTTTAAAGATACGTTTTAAAAATTCCGTAAAAATAACGTTATAATTAAACCATTTACGGTTAATACCGCTAAACGAGACCGCAGCTGGAACTTAAATAAAATTACAGGTTAAAACGATTATAATTTTATTTCCGTTATTTCGGATCCGTTAAACTTTTAATAAAAAGTTTTTACGGTTTATCCGCTTCGACCTTAATTTAAATTTTACCGTATTTTGAACGTCCTTTTTAATATTTAACCTTTTAAGCAATCTTCGGAAATAATACTTTATTAAACGGTACATAATATATTAAACGCAATCGCAAAAAAACGAAATAAAAACGGTTACTTTTTTAATATATTATTAATAAACTTAATACGTTCCGAACCTGAAATACTAAAAGCTATTCGGATTTATAACAACTTAAAGATTTACGGATTCGGTATATTGCCGCCGACAATCGAATATTAACTAAAAATAACCGCATTAATTTACCTATATATCGATCCGGCAAAACGACATATTCCCAAAATTTAGCGGATTACGGTAAAAATCGAAAATAACGAAAAAAGCTCGAAAAAAAAAATTTCCAGCTATATTTTACGATTTTGATTTAAAAAGAAACAGTAAAAAAAAAAACGCATCCAAAGTTAAAGCAGCAAAGGTATCCCGTCTTACGACAACATATAAAAAAAAAACGAATTGGCAGCTAAAAAATTTCAGATACGGCCTTTACACCTTAACGAAAACTTCGGACTTTTCGAAAATAACGCGGACAAAAACGAAAGCGAAAAACGCAAAAACAAAAACGACGCCCATAAAAAAAAGGCGAAAAATACGGAAATAAAGACGACGATCCCGTCGAGCTTATCCGACAAGTCGAAAAATCGGGGATTTTTACGAATACCAAAGTTAAAAAAGTCTTTATCGAAAACCCGGTTGTACCGGTAAACGTTAAATATTATAATATACCCATTAAAAAAAACCCTAAGTAATACGTATCTTTTATATAAAAAACGTAAATAAATTAATCGATTATAACTACCCTAATTAAAAAACGTAAATGTAATTTAATAAATATTTTAAATAACAATAACGTTAATTTAACGAAAACTTTATTAAAAAAAATATTATATTTATTTTTTAAAAACCTATTATAAAGAATTTTAAAAAAAGTAGCTTAATTTTTTATTATACTTTCGTATATCCTTACCGAATTTACCAAAAAAGTTAATCGTAAATTCGTCCGCGTCGCAAATGCGATAAATAATATTACGGAAACGCTTTTTTAATTTTGCAATATAAATTACAAAACTTTAATTAATAACTTTAAGCAACTTATAAATAACTTTGCTATTATTAAAAGATAAATCGATATGCTATTTACGGGCATAAATAAAAGACGGAATGTTAACGACGAAATCGAATACCAATTTTAAAACCTTTTAAAATCGAATAACTTTAAAAATATAATTAAAAAGATAATAAACGTTATAAATATACATAACTTAACAACTACGGTACTTACCAACCTAAAAAAAGAAATTTCGGCATTCGTAAAATAACAGGTTATAACGGTTATTATTAACTTAAAAACAAAATAACCTACCCTTTTTGCCGCGCCGGCCTCGTTTCCGGCTATAAACCTATCGACCATCCCGGCCGCATTTCCAGCCGCATCTCCAGCTCCGTCTCCGGCTTAAACCTTTCCCGTACCGTTTTCTTAAAAGCCGAAAAGAAAACAGGTTAACTTTAAAGAAGTACAATCTTCGGCATAAGGCGCTACAACGGCCGGAAAGGCCTTTTCTTAAGCTACTTCCTCCACCTTACAAAAAGGCGCGTTACAGCAATTAATCGGTCGAAGACGAATTAAAAAATAAACATCATTTAAAACAAGGACGTTTCCTTATTTTTTGGGGGGGAGGGCAATTAATACGCTTTTTCCGTTACGGAAAGGCGGCGCCTTTTTTGCGCTGCAAGTAACGTCTTAAAGACAGGGGAAACGTCTTTAAAGACGTTATAAATACAAGTAGATAAACAAAACGAGCTGCAAGCTCGAAATAGCTTCTAAATAATCCATCAATAGATTGGGATTTGCTCTTACACTGGGCGTCGAGATTTGTTAAACGGCAAAAAAAAAAAAACTTTAAACGCGTTTAAATCGGAAGATTAATTATTAACGGATCCTATCTGAAAATCCAGAAACATTTTGCAAATTGTTCGAATTTATTCGGGTTACAATTGCAAAGTACGGCATTACAAAAGAGGATATTTATAACTTCGACGAAACTGGATTTTTGATAAAGCTTTTTATAGCAACGGGCATAATAGTTACTAATACCGTAAAACGTAAAAAACTTATATAAACGCAATATGGGAATATAAAATAAGTTATAATTATCCAGGTTATTAATTTCCAAAGCTGGGCTACGCCGTTATTTGTTTTATAACAGAAAAAAAATATTTTAGGTTTTGGTACCGCGATAACTTATTGTCAGTAACCGATTACAAAATTGCATTAAGTAATAATAACTAGATAACAAATAAATTAAGTTTCGAATGGATCCAGTATTTTGATAAGCATATTTGGACATATACGAAAGATTCGAAACGTTTTTTTATCCTCGACGGCCATAAAAATTACTATTCGATAGAATTCGAAAAATATTGCGTTAACAACAATATTATTACGCTTTGTATGCTTACGCATTTTTCGCATTGGCATTAACCTTTTAATATATCTTGTTTTTTATTTTGAAACGCGTTTATTTACGGTATATCGAAAACTTAATGCGACGCCATTATAATTATATTGCTAAAAAAGATTTTCTCGCCGGCTTCTACGACGCGTTCCAAGCTGCCATAACGCCCGATAATATCAAATCTGGATTCGAGGAAGCTGGTTTTGTTCTATTCGATCTTAATAACGTTTTTTCCGAATTAGAAATTCCGTTAATTGTGCCTATGCCGACCGTTTCCCCGTTAACTTCCGCTGGTTCTATTTTACCCCCTGCGAAAACCTTTAGGAATATCCGTAAAGCAACAAAATAAGGCCAATAGTTATAAAAGAAAATTAGAAATTATTAAGGTAGCTCACTAATAAGAATATTTAAGTCGGTTAATTTTGTAAATAAAGGTTATATGTTGCTGTTGTATAAAGTCGTTCTTTTCCAGAAAGAAAACGTTTAATTACGGGAAACGAATTACATCTTAAGCAAACGTCGTAAGATTAAAAATAAATATGTTTAAAATGGAGGAACATTTATTATATAAAAAGGATAAGCTTTTTTGGTCCAAAAAGAAAAGGGTGGTAAAAAAAATACTGCTAACAGCAGCTGGAAAAGGTTGTCGTAAAAGGGTTAAAACCAAGGAATGGAAGTATAGCGTTTGCGGTAAGCCCGGACATAATGCGCGTACTTGTGAAAAAGTTATAGATATATTTAGCCAAGAAGAATCGGATTAATTTGAATCAATGCGATATATTGTTGTTAAGTTATTTAAATTTGTTGTTGCGAAGTGCTAAGAAACGGTCCGCTCACTGAGTTGGACCGTTTAATGATGTAATACGTTATATTAAATAAATTTATTATAATCGATATTATTTGCTTTAACATATCTTATTATTACTTCATATCCTGTATATATTTTACTATATTATATAGCGTAAAATTAATTTACTTACAATATAATGCTTATTAACTTATTATCTTTTAATTAAGTATTTAAAACAGTTGTTTTAATATATATCTTTATATATTTTATAATATTGCAGGATATAAACAATCTTAATAATAACTTAAAATCTTTATTTTAGAACTTCGCCTATAATATATTTAACATATAACCGGAAAGCTTTAAATTTTCGGTTAAACATATTAAATTCGGTAATAATACCTCCGATAAATAATCTTAAAAACGAGTAACAAAATCTTAAACCAAGAAACAGCCGGAATTATTACTAAAACTGTCCGTAACATAATATAACTTTCGGCTTCGTCCTAATTAAAGCAATTTCGTATTAATTAAATAATATTCGATTATCTCAAGATATAAAACGTTCTTTTGGAAAAAATATATTATACGTAACCGATTTTAAATACCAAATTTATGTTATAAAGTTATATTAATATAAAAGAAAATTAAAAACCTATAAATACCTTACGTTTGGCGTTAAATCGAACGTATATTAATCAGAAAAATCCTACCATCAATAATAATCTTTAAGTTCGATAATATTATTAAAAGCCTATATTATAAATAAAACTTTCTATGAAAAAAACGTACGGCATTTATACAAACATTAAATATTAATAATACCGCTCGGGATATTTTTAATAATAACGTTCGATAAAACAAAATTTACGTTATAACGGATTATACCGGTTCTATAAGCTATTAAATTACTAAATTAACTACCGACTTTCGACTAATTACGGCTTTTGCAATTTAGCAAAAAGAATATATAAATCGAACATCTTATAAACGATATAAAAAAGGATTTTATAAATTCATAAACCGGGCCAACTAGTAAAAAAGTACATATTATATAACGGTTCTATAAATGTTATAATTTACGGGGTTATACAGGCGATAGATATGCAAATTACGTATAATAACGCGGCGAAGAATATTTATGCGCGGTCTTTAAATATTCGGCATTGTTATATAGTCCGAGTGAAAATTTCTAAAAGAATTTAAACCAGGATACTACGCCTAGGACAAAACTATTCTTAGGTCCCGATAATATAAAAAAAGTTATTAATATATAGGTTATATTAATACGTAAAACAAAATAAAACTAAACGAAAATTTTTTAAAAGACATACAAAAACGTTAACTAAAAAAAAAAATTTACGCAAAATACATAAACTAATATAAAACTATGCGATATATTTATTTATAAGCAATACGATATTATTAGTACGTCGATTTATTTTAGTCCGAAAAATTTATATAATTTTAATACCAATAAGAATATAAAGATAACGTACTTAATTAAATTGCCGTAATATTTTGATTTGTATTAATATTAAAATTATAATAAAATCTCTATATCGGTTACGACAAAGTACAAAAATAGCTAAAAAATAAAAATTTTATTACAACCTCGTTTTCATCCGACGAATTATTACTTTGCTTATTTAATAACGAAAAGAAAATTTATGAATTATTTTAATCAAAACTATTTACCGAATTATTTATAATTTTACGTTCTGCGGCTAATATATTTTCGGATTCCCAACCAGCCCTTTAAGTCCGAAATAAATATTCCTTAATAAGCTAAAAATTGCGAAACAAAAAGTAAACGCGTGTAAGGATTTCGTTACGAAAATTTCGAATAACGTAACGCCTATTCCGCAAAAAAATTATAACGAGCATGAAATTTACGCTATAAAAAAATAAGGCATTTAAGTAAAAACGAATTTCGAAAAAAAATTTAACATTATATGTATCATTTCTCGACCGGCGGAATTCGTTAATAAACTATAAGTTATAATATTCACCGTTTCGATTAAATACTTTCCATATTCTTTTCCCTGGATTTATAAAATCCAGATTTAACGTTAAAATCGAATTAATAAATATTGGATTTAATATTACAAATAGTTAACCCACTTAACATATTAATCTTATCTCGTAGTATACTCGAAAATCACAGAAACTTGCCTAATAAATGGAATAAATAATTACCGTTAGTCTTAGAAACGACCTTAACCATAATAACTAAAACTATAAAGAAAAAATGCATAAGAACGTTCGAATCGTTATTACAACGAAACCGCTTCGCTTTCCTTTTCGTATTATACGATTATTATTTTTTCTTTAAATATATAATTACCTAATTTAAAAGCTTAAATTAATTAAAAATTAACGTTTTTACAAATTGTTTGCTTTCGTGTAGTTAAGGTAATATATTATTATTATTATTATTATTATTATTATTATTATTATTATTCATACGCCGTATCACTCCTAGGGCATGCGGTACTCCTACTGTGTATGTATATATTTCGCACGGTAAAACCAAGGGAGAGCCCAAGGTGAAAACCCGTGCGCTGCGGTTACGCTGCGCTACAAGAGCGCTATCGACACGTTCTCTACCGTCCCGTCGTCAAAAGCTCACCCTTTTGACTGACTTGATTATCCCGGTGTGGTGCTGCACCGCGGTGGGGAAGAAGAACGATTCTGTCAGTTCTCTAAGTGCGCTGCGGTACCGCCTCGGGTTTCTATAGATGCCTTTATTGTTTCCGGGGCAGTATAAGGTAATATAAATTACATTAACTTTGAATAATAAATTTTCCGGCGGGCGGCGGAATCCAGGTTCTTTTGCGAAAATTATAAACTTCTCGTATAAGGTATTGTAGTATTTGCTTATAATAAAGTTTTAATTAGTAAAAATAATAAACTTCTGCTAATTTTCGTATATTAATAGCTTAACGCGTATTCGATTTTTTTTAATATGTTAATTAATCGGTTAATCTAAATAGTCGAACTATTAATTCGGTTATCGTTATAAAAAACCTAATTACGGATAAAGTTTTCAAACGTCGTATTAGTTTTTCGGTATTATTGCCAAAAATTAATTATACGCGTACGTATATTCTATTTTAAAGGCGTAACTCGGTAAAACTGAGAAGATTCGGATTCGTCGTATTTTAAAAAAGGGGATATTAACGTAACGTATTCGAGATGTAGCTAATAAATTCGTTAATATTTAAAAGTAACAAAAAGTCCTAATTAAGATTAGTATAGTACTGATAATATGCCATAATAAAGTAAATTGTATAAATATATATATATTTATAGGGAACGTTTTATTGTTAAATTATCACAAATTTTCTGTTTTCTAAAGAAGCAAATATACAGAACGGACCCCTTTTTCGCACAACTAGATCTTAGGCCTCGCTGGCTTGTTACGGAGATTTGGGATTTGATTGGTTAATTTTTAGCGTTGTGGAGTGGTACTTGAGTGACTTTGAAGAAAATGGAGAACGAGCCAGCGGGGCCTGAGCTAGCTGAGGTAAGCCTTAGCTACAGCTGTGCCTACGGCGTAGCTATTCCTCAAAAATAGGGCCTGATTTTAATGAGGTAAGCGGTTGACAGCTCCAATAGCACTGTTCTCTTTGCATACATACATGCAAGGCAACCTTCCCTACGAATTGTACATAGGCATATACATATAGGCATGCAGGCTTACACAGATTTCTTCAATTCCCCCACAGACGCTGTACGTACATGTGCCTTTGACCCTAACTGAGAAGTCTGTGTGGTACTACCGAATTTACCTAACTGGGTAATGTATGTGACCTGACAAGCCGTACCTTGGCCACAGGTCGTCATCAAGAGGAGCTTCATGTTGTTGTAACCCGGCCCGATTGGAAATCTATATGTACTAGGTACCTGTCAACTACCTACAGAGTGGGTATGTACATACTTAATGTAACTAAATCGATAACTAAAGCCACGGCCGTGCAGGAAGAGAAGCGCATGTAGTCAACATCGGCCTTCTCTCACTTCTACACGTTAGCTACGATAATCGTAGTCCTATTCCTATATACCTATACACCTATTGCCAGATTCAGAACGAGACCACGCTGCATCGCTGAGCACTCCACGATGGAGATTGACGACGATGATGATTTCTATGCTCCCGACGAGCCCACAACCACTACCACGGTTAGCCTAAACAACGCCCAGGATCCCACAGCCACTGTGCCGGAACGGCAGCAGCAACATGAGGACCTCGAGGAAGGTGAGGAGGAGGATGAGGGCGCCGACATGGATGAGGACGATTCAGTATGTACTGTCATCCACTCGTATGCCCCGGGACTACAGCTGACAATCGCTTTTCCTCTCCCCAGGATATAGATATCATCACCGAACGGAAAGATGGCTCCAAAGCACCTCCTCCGACGTAAGTAGACTTCGAATCCGATACTTTCTTTATCTAGCGGCCTGTCCCAACACGCAGCCGAGTCTTCTCCGGCCGCCGGTGTTTGCTCTTGCCAGCATGCTTACTCAATCTATATAGTCAATCCCGTTACAGCGACATTCGTAACATACCCCAGAGAACCACTTCAAGCGATGCCACTGTCAAGCCAGCCATCAAGAGAGAGGACTCTCAGAAGTCGCCTTCCGGCGCCGACCTACCGCCGGTCTCCACGTCCAAGATCGATGTGAACGCGATACCTGTATACAAACCCGTAGGAAAGCCTATAACCCAGGTGAATATCGACGAAGGTGCGAGGCGTAGGCCCTCCCCTACTGCACTGCCTCTAAGCTTGATATTGATCTGTTCATGCCAGATCTTCCTGACAACGATAAGCCGTGGCGAAAGCCCGGCACGGACATCAGTGATTACTTCAACTATGGTTTCGACGAGTTCGCATGGGCTACGTACGCCGCCAAGCAGGACAGTCTACGATCAGAGTACAGCCAGGACGCCATGGCTCAGAGCAACAAGAAGTTAATGGAGGAAATGCAGATGATAATGATGGGTGGCATGCCTGGTATGGGCGGAGGTGCAGCAGCTGGTTCCATGCCCAACCTACAGGGCATGGATGCTATGCCACCTGAAATGCAGGTGATGATGCAGCAGATGGTGGCATCGGGCATGGACCCCAGCCAGATGGATCCTTCCACTATGTCTTCCATGTTCGCCGGCATGCAGAACGCCGGAGGGAATACTAGCGGGACTCAAAGTGGACAGAATCAGCACTTCGGAGCGCCCGCTCAGGGGTTCGGCGGCAACCAGAGCCAGGGGTACGGCTTCGACCAGGGAATGGGCCGCGGCGGAGGCGGTGGTGGTAATTTTGGTGGGCGAGGTCGGGGCGCCCGTAGGAACTGGTGAACAGCTTGGCGTTTGGTTCTTGCAACCCTGGTTCTCGCCCTCTTATCGTGTCTGGTAGACCGTTTGCCCCAGTTCGTCTGCCGGCCACGCCTGGCCTATGCTTAAGCAAATATTATCAGATACCGCTCAAGATTCGGTTGGAGTACAAGGGCACAGATGCCTCCTGTTCAATGTCATTCACTTGATGGGGGGCGCGTGGCCCACCGACTCTGAATCAAACAACAAGGCCTTATCTACACGATCCGCTGGCAATGCACTGTCAGGACCAGTTATGGTTATCGATTGTGAAGGCATGGTTCTCTCGGCCGGGATCGCCCTAGTGGAGGAATGGACGCTGCTTGCCTTTGAACTGCATTCCCGATTCTACATCATAAACTTTGTTGATGTTTACCAACCCGGCTCAGTCCTAGGTGGTTCGTTGTTTCCTGGCGGCGGGGGATAGTCTAGTTCAATCAGAGCATCGAAGGCGAAAGTCTCTCTAGCGCCACATGGAAAGAGGGACAACCGTTATTGGGACACGATGGTCTTAAAATATAGCTGCTTGGAACATGCCGGTTATTGTCAAGATCAGGCAAGACCAACCCAGTACTAAGTAATGTGTGCGATACTGGGCGAGCTGTTACGCCTTAGCCCTGGGGCTGGACGTTCGGCCCTGTCGCTTTTAGGCGTCTGGTTTGTCTGTATAATCCAACGGGATTTTACTCCGTTGATATGTTTTGTTTACTATCGCATCGGTATTAGCAGGTGATCGTACAAGGGTATGAGAGATACCCGCCGAGCTGGGACGGCTTTCACATGATACGGTATAGCAGATACTTTGGGTCTGTGGAATACAGAAGACAGCTGAATAATTTGAGCGGGACTGACATCGAGTTTCAAAGTCTGTATAGGTAGCTCTGATGGGGCGCTGTAGACACGGGTCGTTCGTCTGTCACCCAATTGTTACCTCCGTCCTATCGTTCATAAGTTGGATCGGATCCTTTACTATTCATCATCACGATTCGACAGAGCAGCGTTTCTTGTCCCTATATTAATAGAGCGTTGCTATTCGGGCTATATTGACTTTTTCTAAACGGGCTATGACCCACCTATAACAGCTGTCGCCCCACAAATGTTTCCAATTGTACATGCCATGCCACCCCTTATCAATTGGACCCAAAAACACATATAAAACGACGGTTAATTAAGGATATTGTTATATTACAACCTCAACACCAGCAAGTGTTGGTAAAATGAAGGTTATGTCGGACTGCATGCAATGGCAATAATGATAGGAAATGCGAAATCATAAAACGCAGGTACGTTTAGGGCGTTTTATCATAAGTGGTGAACTAGGAAGTACCGGGGATACCACCGCATGGCAAGCAGCTGGCAGGGTGGGGCTATAGCCCGTCTAGGAAAAGTCATATAGCCCGAATAGCAACGCTCTATTAATAGGTGTGAAGGCTCTGTACTCACCGACTCATAGCAGCACCTAGTTATCCCCGGCCTTACGGTATCCATAGGGACCTCGGGGTCAGAGTCATCGGGGAGAATGGCGCCCACTATGGGCCGGAGGCCCCCTGGCCAATCAACGGACGACCCCAAGCACGTTCCGGGCAAGTCAAGCAACTGGCCGGTCTGACCTACATTGGTAGCTCTAATCCTCGAGATTCAGGGTCGAATACACACACGCCGTGCGTGAACATGCCCACTCCCCCCTTCCGGGGCCGACGCTTATACTCTCCTGGGACATAAGGGTCCAGGAAGTTGCGACTACCTTACGTCGTGTCGTGTCTAGATCGTTAACTCCGACAGATGCGGACAGGGAGACGGCGAATGGCGGATCGAGTTCCTGCCCAGTCGGGGATGAGAGCTGGGACGATGGTAATCTACTACGGGGTGACACAGCCGGTAGCATTATCAAGTTTTCCGTTTCACTTTTAAGTCTATATAAGTAAGGTAGCCAGGACGGAATGAAGAGTTCACGTGGGGTGGTCGAGAACATGCTGTTAGTATCGCTTGTAGTAAACAATTAACCCTGCAACAATATAGAACTGCACTCATAACTTCTAGGCAAATCAATGCAAGAAAGTTACTTCGTCATTGGTTTTCGGGGATGACCAAACTTCTGGGCGTGTACGGTTTGCCCCTTGCGGGGGCCCAGGGCCCTGTTGGCAGCACATATGGCGTACGGAATAGTTACTATTATAATATCTATTTCCGCTTGCGGGAGGATATTTGAAAGGCTCACGAAGCCGCTCGCGCTCTATAGAAAATCCCGTTGGTGGTTGCTGGTTGAGGTCTAACACATTCTATGGTTGCGGGTCCTTTTCCACCACATTCCATTCTGCGGGTCTTTCCCCGTTGAAGCCGACGACGATATAACTGCGTACGACTCTCATGTCCCGGATTTTACCCTCTTTACTTAGCCCTCCCATATATGATCGAGACGAGCATTGTGGAAAACAAGGTTTATTCACCACTAGAAAATCCACTGAAATTGGGGTCTAATAGCCCGCAATCGGAGCCGCTCGACAAAGAATCGAGTCTCACTGTGCTATGGTTTTGCACCATAAGGTGACTGTTATGGCTGCTCCAGGAAGGGATTCGAATGAATTAGTTCGGAGCTCTGGCGTTATATCTATACTGGGACCTACACTGCGAGTCGCTCTTCAATGTCAACGATTAGTTAGCACCGCTTCGTTGTTCCTCTTCCTTAGAGCCTACTTCATAGCGTCGCAAATCCTATATGCGAGCGAACTCTTCACCATCCGCTGTCTCAGCGCATTGAGAGTGGTCTTGCTGAGAACTGCGGTGTTCACATGGAAGGCGTACTTGGTTGTCTGGAATTTGCAAGCCACCAGGCGACTGCGGAAAAAACTGGTCTTCGAGTTCTTTACCTTGGTCCTCGGCTGTGGCAATAACTTCTGCCTGGTAGTCTTCTGGCCGGGGTGGTGGTTATTAGGGCTCCTTTGGTTAATGGCATGGATTTGCATCGGCCGCAAATGAGATGCCTTCCATCCAGTAGGTCATCCGCCAAGCCAAAAACTTGACGACGTGGAGTCCTAACGCTCGTGGTAGTGAACTTGACCGACTGCCAACCACCCGACGCTGGGGAATCCGTTCAAGTAAGGCAGATTCTGGGATGGACCACTCGTTCGAGGCCATCTCTTCACGAATAAAAGAAGGCGTTCCCACCAAGGTCCCGCCGCACTTCCCTCTGGTAATCCTTGTCCGGGTCGAAATCCTGCCACACGCTGGCGGGATAAATATGCTTGTTCCGCTCGTACCAGCGTCGGTCGATAACCTTGGTATACGACGGATCGTCTGAAGCCCCCTCGACGGCGTTTACCTCTATATGGCTTGTGACGGATTTCGTAACAGTGGACAGCACCTGGGGGGCATCCGCTGCCCCATCTACAGCCATTGTTCTGGGGGCTTCAGCGCTGTAGCCGAAAAGGGGTTTGCCATTGGGACCTATCGTCCTGTTCATGATGAAGAAGAGAAAGTCATAGTGCTGTAGTCTATCACGTTAGCAATGCGAGAAGACTGATGTGGCACTGATAGCACCATCGATGATATAAGAGAGGGAGACAGGAAAACAAACAAGGTAAATAAATATAAATAAGCATAAACAAGACCACTCACATGTGGGATGATGACGTTGCCTCTAACCAACATGAGGTCGTCCACTCCGACGCGTGCCCATTCCCTGAGAGAGTTTGCCTTGTCGCCTACACCGAGATCTGCGCCCATTTTTCTGCTTTTGTCCAAAAACACCCAGACGTAGTCTCCTTTCTTAACGCGTACCGTACCTCCGGGAATATTAGTGCCGTCGTAGAATACGAATGGAATAGCGATCTCCGTGGCCTTTACGGCTTCCTGGCGGGCTAGAAACTCGCGCCTTAGGAGCTCGCGCTCGGCCGCTTCACGCCGCAGCGCGGACTTGGTCAAAGAGCGTGGTACGACCGACAGGGCGGAGTTGACCTTGAACTTGGCTGTCTTCCCTCCCTGCTCGTTTTTGGATTCAGCCCCGGACCAACCATCGGTGTCTCGATCATCACCGCCATGATTGTCACCGCCACCTTCGTCGTCACCTTCGCCGAAGGATAACTTGGGACCTCCGACTTTCTTGGTTGTAGCAGACTTCTTTCTCTTCTTGTGTGGCAAGGGGGGGTCACTCGAATCCCTCCGCTTATTAGCATTATTTACACTGTCCGGCGTCGAAGTAAGTGAACGATCAGGCGTGGCGTTCGCTGGGGTTCCAGGTGTAGAGGCAGAGACGGATGCCGATGCGGATACAGAAGCAGCTCCGCGAGCTTCTCGTTCTTGTTGCTCAAGCACCTCAGCACGGCGCTTACGAAAATCGGAAAGTGCGACGAGTCCGACAGTGTTGCTGGACAGGCGCTCCTGTGTGGTCTTGTTTTGCGAGGTAAATCGCGACTCGGATGGGGGAGGCATGGCAATGTCAAACAAAAGTATAAATAGATATCCGTCCACATGAAAGGGCGTGGATGTACGAAGCAGGAGGGAGTTCTCTAGTACGTTGTACCCGAGTTGCCTCATCGAGATCAGGCCCTATTTTTGAGGTTGTGGCTGCGCCGCAGGCGCAGCCGTGGCTAGAGCTTTCCATCAAGAAGTAGCTGCAAGGGTCAAATGTATCAACTAAACCTTTTTAAGAAAAAGGCTCACAAAAACAACAAAACCACAAAAATACGGCCTGATGGTAAGTTGTAATTTTTTGGCCTTAATTGCACCGCTTTTATACAAATTCGTAAAAATTTTATTTTTAACTTTCGCAATATATACTACTTACGAAGTTTCTATCATTATAACTTACATAACTTAACGCAGAATTAAATCTTTATCTTATAATATTATTCCAGTTTTAATTAAGGCGAATTGAAAAACGTTATAGAAAGAAAATGGCCGAATATCGTTTTTGCATTATGTCGTAATTTGTTATCTCTTTTCAGCCAGCACGATAACCACATAACTTTATAAGCCAAAATAATAATATATAATGAAATGGTGCAGGGTGCCGGGCCAGGGGGGCATGGCTTGGCTGATTAATTAGTTATACCCACATGTGTATTTTTAGGAGCTCTTTTCGCCGGGCGCAACCCCGAGAGGACTGTCTACCATCGTCTATTTACACATCATTCTAGAGTCTGGTTTAATACCAAGAATACAGTTTGTGTTTGCCTTTATTACCGCTTTATTCGGCTATTTTATTGTGACAAGCTTTATTAATGTTGCTTTGATCAGGGCTGAGTCTCCCCGTCCCAATTCAAGTTGTCAGCTAGCAGGGGGTGCGCTAGCACCCCATATACGGAAAGGCTTTCCCTGATCGGAACATATAGGTTCCGTAACTAGACTCCATAAAATGAGGAGTGCGTGCTTTAGAACGCCTGCAGCTAGTTATCCAATACAACATAATTGATGTCCCCTATATCTAACAATTAAGAGTTTCATTCGCTTAATTCGTATTATCTATTAATTAATCAGCTATTGCTAAGACGATATAGGCTGTATATCAGTAGCAATTATCTGTATACTTATTAATTATAATGGCGACCGTACCGTCGACGTCCGCAGTTATTTATACCGGTCCTAAGGATTGGGACAAATTTAAGGACGAATTTAAAACCAAAGTTAAAAGATACGATTTATAGGATTATATTAATCCTGATCAAAACGTTCCATAACTTGTTAAACTTATAGCACCTGTTATTGCCTTTTATCTAAAAAAACGAATTTGTCCTTAGACGCGAACTAACACCTCGACCATTATAACCTTATTCTTATCTTTATCCTCCGGAAAAATTACCGAAAAAATCGATTATACGAGTTATCCGATAAATACCTTCGAGATAACGACCGAAAGCAGATAAGCCTATAATTAGGACTTTGCGACCTATATTTATTTAAACCAGAAATATAAGATTTTTCGGAAAAATTGTAACGAATTTATAAAATAGGTTTTAAATAGCGTTTTTTTATCGATTAAGTAAACCTGCTTAAGCTTAAATAACGACCTTAAGGGTTAATACGTTAAATTGCAATAATTAAAAAAGGTTTACGACAGCCGATTACTTATAAATACCAAACGTAAATACGAAAAACGATTAAAGTAAACCCCGAAAGCCGTTAAAAGGTTTAATAAATAAATAACGAAATAATAGGAAATTATAGCTTAAGGCTAGCGTTACGGAATTCCCGAAACAATTATGCCAGTTATCTGGACGAATTAATTATATATAGCAGTAACGCCGATTATACCTAATTAGTCGAATTTATTTATATTTTTTAAGTAAGATAATATCGAAAAAGGAACGATTAATTACTTAAAGGTTGGAATTAATTTTTTAAACCACTGAATTATAACGAATTTACAATAATTAACAAAAAGCGTTAAGGTAATATTTTCTACTTTTTATAAAGCTTTAACAAACCTTTTTAATTAGGACGATCTTAATCAGGAAAAAACTAAGGATATTAATAATCAGTTATATAATAGAACTTTTAGCAAAGGGCCGAAACGAAGTAGTTGTAAACGTTCCCAAGCGAGCCGAAATAGCAGCAGCAATAAACGAAAGCGCCAAAAATTAAATGCATAAAGGATTCGGTATAAAGCGTACCTAAACCCTGGGTATACGTTACCTTAATGCTATTACGCGTTTCTTAATAAAGTTTTAGCAAAGTTCAAGCCTAATAAGGAAATTTCAGCATTAATCCAAAACCGGATTATTTCCGATTAATCTTTAAAAAAAATTTTTAACCGTTTGTCGAAAATTATAAAAAAACCAACTACCTAAAAGACAGATTAATTCTTAAAAGAAGTAAAACGAATATTAGCGTACTTCTTAATTTTTGATTAACGTAATGTAACGAACGTCGCGTTTTACCCCTTAAAAAATTCGGCTATTTTGGATTTAAGGTTTATTATATATATCTTTAACCTAATTAATAGGTTTTTAAATTATAGGACGACGATCCAAGGCGACGATATATACGTAAAAAATAATTTCGTCCTGATTAAAGGATATAAAAAAGTAAATATATTGTTTTAAAGCTTTAAGGGCCTTAAAGCGTTACGTTTATATAACGTAACTTACTGCAAGAATTTCGTATATAACCTGGTATCTTTCCGGCAGTTCCGAAAAAAAAAGGTATTAATAAGATAACCGGGGAATTAACAATTTTATTCGAGATAAGTATAATTAAGTAATTGCTACGTTAATAAATAGGTTTAATTAGTTCGTTATCGAAAATATTAACGTAATAGCTATTTATGTAGCTTTCGTAGCTTATAAACGAAACGTTAACTTATATACAGCGAAACTATTACGAATCGGTAACGGTACGATATGGCACTTAAAACTAAAATACCTAAGGCCCGAAATAATCGCCCAGTTGCAGTTTTATATAAAGGGAATCCGCTTAAAAGGTTTTATAACAGTCGAATATTAAGCATGTAACAAGGCGAAAGCCAAAAAGCAAATACGTTGCGAGCCGAGGGAGGAAGTTTTCCGATTAAGACAGCAAATCGCCATCGACTTTATAAATTTCGAAAAAAACCTTAAAAAATATAAATACGTTATATTTGCAACCGATAGGTACTTAAGATATATTTGGAATATTTATTTAAAAAATCGAAAGCAAAATATATTAATCGTAACGTTTCGATATTTCCTAAGGGTTTTGAAAAACCAGGATAAGGTTTTCTTATAAGTATTCGAATACGATAATGAGATTTTGAAAAATTACCAGCTTCGAAATATGCTTTAGTCGTTTCCTTTTAATATTAAACTTAAGCTTTTAATATTGCATATTTAGGCTTAAAATGGGGGTACAAAGCGTTTAAAGGGTATAATTAAGGAGAAAACGACTGTAATGCGAAATAGCGCTAAGTTACCTTCGTTTCTAATCGTATACATTTTTAAAGCGGCAGTATATTTGTACAACCGTACCCTTAAATACGTATTTTTCTGGCAAAGCCTATACGAAGTTTATTACATTTACTTAACGTATAAAAATAACGTTGTAATATTTAATCGGAAGCTTTAGCAGGTTTACCTGCGAGTATATGGTTATATGGCTTATGTTATAATAACTGCCGCTATAAAAAAAGAATAAAAACTTTAAAAGTTAAATTTTAAGATATAAATTGGGTTTTTCGTCGGTTACCGATTTACGAATATTTACAAAATCTGGAACCCATTAATTAATAAGGTTATCGCTATTCGAAACGTATTATTTAACGAAAAGGTTACTTTTTTAGGTAATATCAGAAACTTAAAAAACGACCTTTTATACGTTATAAAAAAAAAGCTACAGAAATTATTGCGATAAATAAAATTACTTAATTAAAGCTTTGGTTACCTAAATATATAAATATAAAAAGAAGATAAAAACTTAAGTAAAATAATTTAATTACCGGTTAAATAAAAGGGGTAATTTTAAAGTGGTATAGGCGTACGAAACGTACGGAATAAGGAAAAATAAGCTTATTTGCATAAAACTAATTACCTTTATACGACCGTTATATTCGAACTATTTCCGTTTTTTAGCCTATTACCTTTACTAGCGTTTGCTTTAATAATTATTACGATTAATACGTTAACGGAAGTAATAAAGGTGGCCTTAGATTTTTATCGTTTTGTTTAACCTAAAATAACGGTAAAAAACGAAAATACTTTACGGGTTGTAAACGTAAACTTCCCGTACGTTTCGCGTCGAAAGGATAGTTATCGATACGATCATAAAGTATAAAAAGCTGCGTTTAACGTAAAACGATTAATTTATGCTATTAATACGATCGATAATCGTCCGGTAAGCTGCGGAAATTTAGGGAAAATAATTACTCGAAATACGCGTTACCTTAATTAAAAAGGTTTCGATACGAAGATATATAAAATCCCTAAATCGCGAAACCGGGTATATAAGCGCGATTTACCGTTACCGCCGCGAAGCTATAAAAAGCTAAATATATACCTATTAAGGGAATTATTCCGTAAAACCGAAAAAACCTATTTATAAAGCTATAAGGAAATATAATCCTGGGAAATTGTTAATTAATTTATTACTAAAGGGAAACAAATCTTAAGGTATATATAAATATATATTTACAAGTTCGATAAATATAATTAGTTACAAAAATGCAAAATACGTTTCGTCGTACGGAACAATTAACAGTTGAAAAACGTTTGTAGCAATATATACGTATTTATTTTAGCTAGAAGGTTATTTAAAACCTTAATCGCTATCGTAGTTAAATTCGACTTAAAGCTTAAATAATATAACGCGGTAAACGTTTTCGTTAACGTTAATTTACTTTATAAAATATATATAAAAATATTTTTAAAATATTCGTATCGTAACAGAATTTTCTTAATTAGGAAAGTATTATATAAATTAAAGAAATTACCTTTATTTTAATAAAAGAAATTTATTAAGATACTTAAAAATTTGGAACTTAACTTTATTCTTTATAAACCTTATTATTTTATTCGTTAAAGAGATTTTTTTTTTTTTTTTTTTTTTTTTTTTTTTTTTTTTTTA